>JAQMYF010040373.1:0-11542 GCA_030014195.1 Neosilurus mollespiculum
CGGACTTGGAGGTGCTGATTCTCATCCCAGTCGCTTCACACTCAGCTGCAAATCACTCCAGCGAGAGCTGAAGGTCCCGGCTCGATGAAACCAAAAGAACAACGTCATCTGAAAAAAGCAGAGACGAGATCCTATGGCCACCAAACCAGGACCCCTCAACACCTTGACTGCACCTAGAAATTCTATCCATAAAAATCATGAACAAAACCGGAGAAAAAGGGCAGCCTTGGCAGAGTCCAACCCCCACTGGAGACGAATTCGACATGTTGTTATCAATGTGGGCCAAGCTCTGGCTCTGGCAATACAGAGACTGAACAGCCCGTAGCAACGGGTCCCGTATTCCATATTCCCCACAAGAAAGCCCAAGGGACATGGTTGAAAGCCTTCTCCAAGTCCACAAAGCACATGTGGACTGGTTGGGCAAACTCCCATGCCCCCTCTAGGATCCTGTAGAGTGTGTAGAGCTGGTCAAAAGTGCTGCAAAAACCACATTGTTCCTCCTAAATCCGAGGTTCAACTATCTTCCTCTTCTCCAGTACTAATGAATAGACTTTTCCGGGTAGGCTGTAGAGACTTTTCCGATGCTGTAGAAAAGTGTCAACCAAGACAGTCCTATTACATCCAGAGCCTTGAGGTATTCAGGGCGGATCTCATCCACCCCCCGGAGCCCGACCACCGAGGAGCTTTTTAATTACCTCGGTGACCTCAGCCCCAGTGATAGGCAGACCCCCCTCTGAACCCTCAGGCTCTACCTCTCCCACAGTGGGTGTGTTGGTGGGATTGAGGAGGTCCTCAAAGTATTCCTTCCACCTCCTGACAACATATCCAGTTGATGTGAGCAACTCCCCACTTCCACTGTAAACAGTGTTTGTGAAGTACTGCTCCCCCCTCCTGAGGCGCCGGATGCTGGTCCTGAACTTTTTCGAGGCCAACCGTTAGTCTTTTTCCAGGCCCTCAACGAACTACTCCCACACCTGAGATTTTGCATCGGGGACAGCCCAAGCTGTAGCACATCGGTACCTGGCCGCTGCCTCGGGAGTCCCACAGGCCAAAAGGAGCTGATTGACCTCCTTCTTCAGCTTGACAGCCCCGCTCACCACAGGTGTCCACCACCTGGTTCGGGGGTTGCCTCCACGACAGGCACCAATGACCATCTGGCCACAGCTTTGGGCTGCTGCCTCAATAATGGAGACATGGAACGTGGCCCATTCGGACTCTATGTCCCCAGCCTCCACTGGGATGTAGTAAACTCTTGTTTGTTTGTTTGTTTGTTTGTTTGTTTGTTTGTTTGTTTGCTGTTCCAAATTGCCTCTAGGTGTAAGTGTGAATGGTTGTGTATGTGTTGGCCCTGCGATGCACCGGCGAGCTGTTCAGGGTGTACAATGCCTTCACTCCTAGTCAGTTAAGATAGGCTTCAGCCTTCCTGTGACCCTAGTAGGATTAAGTGTTTCAATAAATAAGTAATTGCAAACTATGCCCTGTTTCAGTAGATTTGGTTGAAGTCATAATGCACTACAATGTTCAGTAAGGCCTTCATGCAAAAAAAATACTTTTTGACATAAATTATTTTTTACAAAGTACTTTAGCAAATTTCATTCCACTGCACAGAAGACATGACAGCATCGACTTTCATGTCCTTCATTTAGTTTGTTTTTGTTTTGTTTTTGTTTTTTCACTGTTGTATGAGTACTTTTTTGTGACCATTATTTTTATGCATTGGTGTAGTAAAAACCTTCTGACTACATGCACACATCAGGTAAAATACCACACTTGTTCTCAATACAACTTTAAACATCTTACTATACACAACAACCATATTTCACTTGAACTTTTTATAAATTAATTCAGTATATTGTCTGAACCTGGGGTTTTATTATTAACTAACTTTCACATTATTACGTTTGTTGCTTTACTCTATTGTAAATTTCAGCAGTTTGACCCAAAAGGTGCATCATACATGTGTATGTGTATGTCACTAATATTATCAAAGTGGAAATTAGCATTTACTAACTTTTCTAACTTTTTACTAAAGTTTATTTGAGTCATATGAACAAATTATATTAGCCTCATGTTATTTTATCAATTTTTATAAATGCTAAAAACAGCTAAAATGAACTGGTTGTTAATATCTCATTCTACAGTAGTATCAATTTTTGTTCCAATGTGTGCATGGATTTTGCATTATTTCTTAATATTGATTAATAATCATTCAATTCATGTACAATATGGGCAAACGTATATATACATAGACAATTACAGCACTTGAGAAATGTCTTATAAAGACTTAATGGATATTTCAGAAAACATGCAGGTTTTTTTTACCACACAAATGCTGTTACTGTGTTTTTGTACACTTGAGGTTGAAAATTGTATTCCAGTACATAATACATCCATTAACAGTACACTGTATAAATATTATATGACTACGTATCTAATTGAAATATAAGAATATAAGTCTTTCTAGAATCTAGATCTGAATTATACTTTATAGAAATCTAGATCTACAATAGATCGAGTCTAGACAGTCTGACAGACTATAACAGCTATTCATAGAAATCAGCCAAGGTCTCATCTATATCTAGCAATTAATAGGTTAAAACTCACTTGTGGAATGTTATTCCAGCTCCTCTGGATTCTACGTTTTGGTAATTATTGCAATTTATTGCATAACACTATTTTCCTTTTGTGGATTTGCTTTTTTTCAGTATGATAGCCGTGGTCTTCCATCATTCACTTACATTCTTACCACCATGTTCCTGTTTTCAATAAGGTGACTTGTGTCGCATTTCCAAATAATGTACAAACCGACCAGTCACCATTCCAGTCAAAATACAGTTCAATGGGATGGACATTTTGTTTCTTGTCCTTGTACAGAGTGGAATTATACTCACTTTAGTGAATAAACTACTCATACAATATTCACATAAATCATCCAATAATCGAATAGTGCAGTAAATCATACAATTGCTCTTCTATAGGTATAATCATTAACAATTTAAATATACATTTCATTACAGATGACTTCATTGAACAGTTCTCCATTTCCATTTAGGATTACAATTCCATTCATTTCAAAGATATTACAATTTCTGCATTTAATCATGTTGATGCTGTTAATGATCAATAATTAATTCCAGAACATGATCCGGAAGTCCAGCAATTTGCATAAGATTTATGGAGGACCAAATATATAACATTATGACATTTCAGACCGGCAGGCCACAGGCCTTCCTCAGTTCATAGGTCCAAAACACACAGCACCCCCAGTTCCTCCACACCACCCACGTAAACCAGGTCTTTGTGTGTATAAGTCCAGAGATATTTACCAAACAAAGTCAGAGTCAAGATACAGGCAGAGGTAAGACGATCTGGCAGCCAGCTCATCAAAGGCAAATTCAATAATGTGGTCCGCAAACAGGCAATGATCATACACAATGGTAGGATTTTAATTAATAGTATTATATACCTACATTCTCTATCAAAATATGTAGGAATATAAATATTGATTTTTAATAGGGGAATAAAGCTTTTACAGTATCATTATTAAACCTGGATTAAATTACTCGTCCAGCAAAATAATTCGTAAAGATTTATAACTCTGCTATACTTGAGACTTTCTAAGTGTACTTTAGAAGGTGTCTTAGAAGGACATTTGTATAGTTTAGCTAGTTTATGTAGCAAAGATCACACCACGGAATTGACTTTGGTTTGTGAGCAGAACAATCAGAGACGAGATGATTTTATAACAGGACAAAACACCTATCTTACTACTCAAAAACAACATATAATAAACAAAACAAGACATAACATAAACAGAAAGGATGAAGTGAATGGTATGAGACATGGAAATGCTATGACATGATAACACCTGGCAATATTAACTAACAGATAGTAAATGACCATCTGCTATAGTAACCAGCGATTCAGAGCCTTAAAAGTGTGAGCACAACACGCACGACTATTTGTAACAAACAGATCAACCCAAATTATTCAGAATGGATGAAACGCAGTTGCTTAGTATGTCTGTAGCTGTGAAGAAGGGTCTTGGCTGATGGGTCAATGAGTAGAGGTTGGCTTGGAGAAGCACACGCCCTGAATTTGTTTCTGCTAGGTTGAGCTGTAAATCTTTGTTAGAAACTCCACAGGACATTCCTTTCCAAAGTGATCAGGGGTAGTGTCATTACCTTGTTATAATCTGGTTTTGGTCTCAAAATCTCTGGTTCCTGTCCAAATATCTTCAAGATCCTGGGAGGATTTGCAGGTCTAACTTTTGGAGCTGAACGATATCTGAGGTGTTTTTTCGAGAGATAGGTGCCGGCTCTTTCTGGTCTCAACCGGCAGTGAAAGCTCTTTGATGGGCCATTTGGGCATAAATGAGTATTTTACTGATATCTGGCTACTGGTATGAGCTGTTCCTGACTTTATGTACCCGGTGATAGAAGGATTCTGTTTAGATTCCAGCCATGGGGCCCTTCCAGAAGGTTCAGAGACACGTTTTTCTGTTCCATTGTTGAGTGAAACTGTAAAATGATCTGTATTACATACATTTACTGTATTACATTTTACGGATATTTATTTGGATAATTAGTAAGTTGTAGGTCAAAATGTCATGCAAAATTCATAAAATAAAATTGTTATTTCCTTGAGGGTTTGTGTAATAAATAAAAGAGACATGCAAATTAATGCTGATGTGTTTTCTGTACGTTTGCACTAAATGTCCTATAGTACTTTGTTTAAATTATTTGCATGGAAGTTTCACTGCACATTTCAGTGCACCATGACTTAGAACAAGTCAACTATAACATGGAATAGTTCATTCATTCATTTTCTAAGCTGCTTAATCCCAATTAGGGTCACGGGGAGGCTGGCGCCCATCTCAGCCGACTCTGGGCAAGGGCAAAGTACACTCTGGACAGCTCACCAGGCCATCGCAGGGCAGAAACATGCTGATGACAATGCAGCTACTCTTTACGAATGACAGCAATGGTCCTTTTATATTCCTCTCTCCACAGACAGAGGTGATAGACATGGCTGGCCTTTGATAACCCAGTTAGCTGCACTGGAGGGACAGTAGTGACAACTCGGTGATTGTGGTACTTGAACCGCCAATCTTGGGATCAGTAATCCAGCACCCTACCATCAGGCTCCCACTAATGTGAAATGTGAAATATAAAATGTGAAATAAAATTTTAAATAATGAATAAAACACTGAAGATGTAAATGTTTTTATTCAATGTGTTCTGATGCTCACCTAAACATATCTAACCATGTATTGCTGTTTTAGCTCTATCATTATTATTATTATTATTATTATTATTATTATTATTATTATTATTATTATTATTATTATTATATAATTGATTTGTTATCAGTTTATCTTATAATAGTATAATACTCGAAAAAAGGAAGATATAGAAATCTTACAGGTACCCTCTCCTGGGACTCATTATATACTTTCCTCCTCTCCCTGTGATTCCTCAAGCCCTGAGGAAATCATTACATAGTTAAATCATTACATAGTTCTGTGGTTTTAACACACTGTCTGGGAAGGCCATGATTTCCAAACCTGATTTAGCTCATACAGGGTCACCTGTGGCAGCACAAAACTGACCTTCACTCTCAGGTAAACAGGCAGATTTGCAATCCAAATGCAAGTGCTCTGCACTTGTGGGTCTGTTGAGTTTGTCTCTCAGCATGTCTATTTAACTTGTACCCAGTCTCGAAGAAACGATATATTTTCAGCTTTGGTATGCTATGGAAAGAGCAAATTGGGATCACTGCTCTCTCAGCAGTTTCTTTTATTTTTTATTTTTTTTTACATTGCTAGGTTGATGTAATTCCCCAAGTTTACATGAAACATCAAGTTCAAGTTAAGCGCCAATGAGTACATTCAACCAAACATGTATCTGTTATTTATTGATTGATTTTTTTTATTATTATTTATTATCATTTTCTGAACTGCCTTTATTAAGGTCGCAGGGAGGCTGGAGCCCATTCTAACCAGCTGTGAATGAAGATAGAGTTCATCCAGAACAGCATGCTAGACAATCGCAGGACCAATACACACTCAATCATTCACACATGTTCAGGTTTTGCTTGCATGGGTTTCCTTTGGGTACTCTGGTTTTCTCCCACAATCCCAAGATGTGAACATTATTAGATCAAGCAATGTTCACGTCACCTGTTTCACATAGCAGCCGGAGGACACACAGAGGAATCCACAAGATAAAGCCCGAAGGTTTAACTGGTGACTTGCTATGCAATTTAAGATTAATGATATATGCATACATTAACACATCCTAATATATCAATAGTAATTCTTAAGAGACTTTAATGGCCAAGTAAAGAAACTTGATTCAGTCTAATGAAGCTAATTTTTAGTCAGACAGTTATCATTTATTCATTCATTTTCTGAACTGTTTAATCCTAATTAGGGTTGCAGGGAGGCTGGCGCCCATCCCAGCTGACTCCGGGCGAGGGAGGACAGATGGTTACCTGAATTTTATTATTGTCTGTGGAAGTTAATTTTCCTTAAATTTGTGCAGAGAACGGCTTCCAAAACAAATACATCATTACAACAGTAACTGATTCTCACTCACTCACTCATTTTCTGAACCGCTTTTACTATTAGGGTCACTGGGAAGCTGGCGCTTATCTCAGCTGACACTGTGTGAAGGCAAGGGTACACCCTGAACAGCTTGCCAGTCCATCGCAGGGCAACACACACAATCATTCACACTCACACCTAGGAGCAATTTAGAACAGCCAATTAGCCTAATGTTCATCTCTTTGAATGTGAGAGGAAAGCAAAGTACCTAAGGAAAACCCACGCAAACACAGGGAGAACATGCAAGCTTATTTTGAAACCATGTTAAACTATGAATTGCATTTTCAGTCAGTAGATAAATCTTGATGCATGTTTCCTCTTACTGTAAGTACTATCCAGCTTTGTGTCTGGCATGTTGGTAATAACTGGTTGGGACACATTCCACATCTACAGACACACACACAGAGAGAGAGAGAGAGAGAGAGAGAGAGCGTGTGTGTGTGTTGGTAAACTACTCACTGGTTGGAACACATTCCACATTTGTGCAAAATGAACAACAGTTTGACATTTATGTAGAGAAGAGGAGAATCCCCGGTGAGTAACTCACTACAACTTTGTATTTTGTAAACATGTTGAAGTGTTTATTAAAACTTTGTGACTGTACACTAAAATTGTTTAATATAGTTACTTTATTAATGTACAGTGCGTCTGTAAATTAGTTGTTTTTGACATTTACTCACAGCGTTATAAAAGAGGAAAACATTCCCCTTTATTATCAGACACTTTAGTGAAGTGATATATATTTCTAATTAACTTCTAATCACCTTCTCCAGTGGACACCAAACTAATGACTCTGATCTCTGACCAGTTGTAATCTTTCTCCATTGTTCAGCAATTCAGAAATTTTTAGTCCATTTCAGTGTTTTGAAGTGCAACTCAAAGCATAGGGTCTATGGGTGACAGGGCACTGACAAAAGACCTCAGATACATTTGTGGACAGGCACGAGTCAAAAAATGGATACAAACATTCTGAGGTTTTTATTAATTCCTATTATCTGCAGTGAGTAAATACCGCTGGAAAAAGGATGTGTGTCATCATTTCAAGCTACAGTGCAACAAAATGTACATTTATGGGGTGTGGATTCTTGACTATAGCCGCTGTACCATCAGTCTCATACCTCATACTAGTAATACGTTCAAGATGTTATAATGTTGTATCCCAAATAATTTGAAGCTGTAACTGCTACCTAAGATATATTCAGATAATTGATTTTTACTTGAGTAAAACATTTCTGTACATTTACCTCCTCTGCTAAAAATATAATGACACACTGAAGAAGACATTTGAAATCTGTGTTGATTTAGATAATGTTCCTGCAGTTCATCCCGTACAGTCACATTCCAATTTTTTAAAATTCCGGTCTATTAAGATTTAGTGACGGATATAGCCATTCCCGGAAATATGATTTTATTTGTTTGTTTTGCACTTCGGTCACATGATTTTCTGACTGTTTAATGAATCACCAATAAAATTGATAAGTTTAATATATTTTTAGCATGTATTTTCCACTTAGCGGCTTGGTGGTGTAGTAGTTACCATGTCCACCTCACATCAAGAAGGTCCTGCGTTTGAGTCACAGGCTCATGCGTTTCTATGTAGTCTTTGTAGGTTTTCCCCATGCTTGTGTGGGTTTCCTCCAGGTACTCCTGTTTCTTCCCACAGTTAAAAGGCATGCACATTAGGCTAACTGGCTGTTCCAAATTGCCCCTAAGTGTGAGTTTGAGTGTCAATACGTGTGTCAATGCAATGGCCTAGCAAGCTGATCAGGGTGTAACCCACCTTTGCCCAGTGTTGGTTGAGGTAGACTCCAGCTACCCCGCGGCCCTAGTAGGATTAAAAAGTTCAGCAAGTGAATCAATGAAGAAATTTTCTACTTAATTAACAACCTTAATTAATTAATCAACCGTGTGTGTGTGTGTGTGTGTGTGTGTGTGTGTGTGTGTAAAGGAAAAGCCATCAACTCCAAAATGAGTTTTTCTTGGTACGAGGACAAAGAGAAAGACCAAAGTTAAAACAAAAAGCTGGGACTTTATCATCACTACTTCCCCTGATGAAGGGCGGGGTACACCCTGGACAGCTCGCCAGGCCATCGCAGGGCCAACAGTCACACAACCATTCACACTCACACCTAGGGGTGATTTGGAACAGCCAATTAGCCTACTGTGCATGTTTTTGGACTGTGAGTACTCGGAGGAAACCCACACAGAAACACCCGAGCTGGGAATTGAACCCAGGAGGTTCTTCTTGCTGTGAGGCGGACGTGCTAATCACTGCACCACCGTGCCGCCCGGTTATAAAGTTATACGTTGTATTTTAAAAGTAGTTCAGTACTTCAAAATACATTACACAGAATGCCATCCAATTCCCAGTGAAATACAAGTAAATAAAGTATTGTTAAAGAATAGGTAAACTATCCAAAACAGTGGCCAATCAGATTTGACAATTCCTCAGCACTGTGTTAAAAAGGCAAACCTAAAAAAATCTAAGCACACCTAGCTTGATAAAAGATTAGTTTACTAACTTAACTAAGATAATAAGTACAAACCTTGTTTTCCTTTACTATTATTATTATTATTATTATTATTATTATTATTATTATTATTATTATTATTATTTTATTAAGATGTTATTAAGTATTTAATATACAAAAATAAATGTATTCATTGTATCTAGTACCAAGATCCAATCTTGCCATATTAATAACACTGCTAGTGAATAATGTTTGCTTCACTTGAAAATAATTAAAGTGAAGCCAATTTGGGGCAGCACTGTGGCCCAGTGGTTAGCACGTCTGCCTTACAGCAAGAAGACCTGGGTTTCGATTCCCTGTCTCAGGCGTTTCCGTGTGGAGTTTGCAAGTTCTTCCTGTGCTTGCATGAGTTTCCTCCAGGTACTCCGGTTTCCTCCCACAGTCTAGAAACATGCACAGTTGGCAATTTGGCTGTTTCAAATCACCCCTAGGTGTGAGTGTGAATGGTTTTGTGTGTGTGTGTGTGTGTGTGTGTGTGTGTGTGTTGGCCCTGCAATGGCCTGTTGAGTTGTCCAGGGTGTACCCAGCCCTCGCCCAGAGTCGGCTAAGATGGGCGCCAGACTCCCCACCACTGTAATGAGGATTAAGCAGCTTTGAAAGTGAATTAATCAATGAATGAGGCCAAATGGAATACTCATTCATTTTCTGAGCTGCTTAAATCTAATTAGGGTTGCGGGGAGGCTGCTCACCTAACTTTGGACGAGGGCAGAGTACACCCTGGACAGCTCGAAAGGCCATCGCTGGGCAGAAACACGCTGACGGCTATGCAGCTACTTTTGTCGAAAATCAGCAATAGTTCTTTTACATTCCTCTCAACACAGACAGTGATAGACATGGCCGGCATTTGATAACCCAGTTGGTTGCACTCGGGGTTGGGGGAATTTTTTTATTCATTCACGGACCGTACATTAATGAATTATTACATTAGAATGTGATGAGGTCAGATGAGACCAACATTGATCTTTTTAGCATCAACTTGCTGTGTTTGGGGTAAGAGAAGTGCTGACTATGACAAAGGAAGGTGGAAACATTATGCTTTGGGCCTGTTTCAAAGGGTACAGCATATAGAGGGGACAATATGGGAAAAAACATTGCAAAAAATCGTTGACAAGAACTTCCTCAGCAGTGGATGTGTCTTCATGCATGACAATAATCCAAAACATACATCCAAATAGTGGTTCAAGAAGCACCACATTAAGGTCATAGAGTTGCCTTACCCCTTTCCAGACCTTAATTCTATAGAAAATCTGTGGAGGGGGGCTGAAGCTTCGAGTTTCCAAGTGGCAGCATCAAAACCTTTAGGGCCTGTAAAGGGGAGTGGGACAAAATCCCTCCTGAGATTTAAACCTTGTGACCAACTACAATAAGTGTCTGATTGCTGTGCTTCCCAACAAGGGTTTCTCCACCAAGTACTTACCTGGGCTGTGACATCACTGCACTAGATAGTCTACAGCAGCCATTACTTCATATGTTATGTAGTGCACTGATATGGGGAGCAAGGAGTCATTTGGGTTTTAACCATCAAAACGTTAATAATCCTTTCACTGTTCCATGCAATGTGCTCTTTATTTCACAAAGGCACTTGGTCCAGAACAATACTAGCTCAACGGGTACCATGAATTAATCAGAGTTATTTTTATAACTCTTTTTATTTTATAATAAAGTTTTATTTTTTGTGAATAATTAAAGAAAAATTAAATTAAATACTGCACACTATGATAATGATACTTCCCTGACTGTTTTGGATCTAACACTTGATTCTAGTCTGATGGAGGACGAGAGATCAGATTCACCTGAACCCAGCTATGTGTTGTTGATGAGTAACCAGTCTCTAAAAGCTCCATGGAACCTCAGCGATAGAGACAATTTTACAAACCTGAGGTAAGGAAAATGAAAATGGTCCTTAATCTTAAAACAAGAAAATAAATAAATATTTTTTTTAGATGTGTCAGATTTGAATGAATGTATAGGAAATAACATATATATTACATACACTTCACACACATTGGCCCCTTGTCCTTGAGACAGCTGAGCCTCCACACAACCCTAATTGGCAAATAGATGGATGGATGGATGGATGGATGGATGATCATTCCCTAAGTTTTGCTCTGTGTGCCTTAGTCTGACTGAAAACGAGAGATCAGACTCACCCGAACCCAGCAGTATGTCGATGAAGACTGACCGGTCAATGCAGGCTCCGTGGAACCTCGTAGATAAAAATAGAGACAATTCAACTGATCTGAGGTAAATATTATTATTATTATTATTATTAGTAGTAGTAGTAGTAGTAGTAGTAGTAGTAGAAGTAGTAGTAGTAGTATTGTTGTTATGTGGCTGCTTAAGAGCAGACACATATTACTATTCACCCTAGAAAAATGGGGCTCTTTATTTTTCTTTTTATTAT
>JAQMYF010040374.1:0-11536 GCA_030014195.1 Neosilurus mollespiculum
GGTTGGGGATGGATACCTGCATGGTTTTGGACAGTGCTGTTTTGTTTTGGCTGGAGTTGTGAAGCTCAATTTTATGGTTTGGTTGATTTCTGTTTATTCATTTATTTATTTATTTATTTATGATTTATGTGTCTATCTATATATTTATGAACCTGGGTTGAGGTTTGTCTCTATGGGAACATTTTTGGTTGGAAAATGGACTTTGGTTTTTCTTTGAGTTAAGTAACACAAAGTGGACTGACACAACATGGACTGAAAAGTGAGTAAAAGAAAAATGGGGTGGTGGGTTCTTGTATGTCGTTGGTGCATAGTGAAATGTTAAAGAATGAGTGTTTTCTAATGAAAAAAATAATCCTGTTGCTTTTGGAAGGGTTTGCTAACACCAAGCTCGTCCTGTCCTCGGCTTCAACGATAGAGAAAGCATACACTTACCGTCTGTTTCTCCGAGTATGTCTACGAGGTGCTTCCCGGGCCCAGCCAGTTCTCGGGTCTTCGCTTCTCGACCTTTTGGCTAATCTCTAAAGAGCAAATTGAGAGAGAAGGCGGGCAAAGGTGGTGCGGCTACGGCATACAGTCCAAGTGAAGGTCAGGCCAGATGCTGCTGCGGTGGTGAAGAAACGGTTTGGATCAGACTGGATTGTGCTGAGACTGCTGCAGGACCTGTGTAAGCTTCCACCTGCAAAGATCTTCTGCCTGCAGGATTTTGGGTCGTCGGGCTTTCTGGATCTGACCTTCGCCTCCTTCAAGGACTGCACGTCCTTCTTTGAGGATTGCTCCCGGCGTTCAGGGGAAGAGGTGCTGCGTGGTTTGCGACTGGTGCCCCTGTTTGCGATGGATGAGGTGCCCATCACCGTGCACCTCTACAACCCTTTCGTAGCAGACGACGTCATCAGGGCCTTCCTCTTGAGGTACTGCTCATCGGTGTCGGCTGGTGAAAAGATCCGTGGCCGGTTCGGGATTTGGAACGGGAAGAGGAGGTTCATGGTGCGGATAAAAGCAGACCCATCAACAGAAGGAGGTCTCCACCATCCCCCGGGCAGCTTTTCCATCGGGCCGCATCGTGGATTCCTCTTCTACCCCGGGCAGCCACTTTACTGCCAGCGGTGTGGAGCTCTGGGCCACATTAAGGAGGGGTGCACGGGGCAGAGATGCCGTCGCTGTGGAGCTGAAGACCACGTAGCAGCAGAATGTGGAGTTCCCAAGATGTGCAGCCTGTGTGGGAGTGAGGAGCACCTCTTCCGCAGCTGCCCAACAAATGATTGCACCTTCGCAAGCCTCTTTTCAGAGGAGATGGAGGTGCTGGAGGCTCCTCGGGGAGACAAGCGGAAGGAGGTGGAGTTGGCCTCGGGAGAGGCACCACCGGGAGAGGCACCACTGGGAGAACAGCAAGCCCCCCCTGGAGCATTGACGGAGCAGGGGGAAGAGAGGCCCGGCACGGGAACCCAGGCGGCAGTGGTCAACAGCGAGCAGAAAGAACAGGAGGTGGCAGGTTCCTGGAACCAGGAGGTAGCAGCAGTTACAAGCCAATTCATCTGGACCCCCCTTAGCTGGGACGCTCTGGGTGGCACTGAGGATCCCCACTCCCCAACGGTGGATTGGTCCTCAATGAAGTTCTCAGGGGAGATGGAGGAGAGGGAGAAGGAAACTGAGCCCATCCCGATCTCGCAAACCGTCTGTGCAGATGGCGAAGCAGAGGTAAGAGGGGCCAAGAAGTCGAGGATGGAGGAGAGGCGGAAGCGGGAAAGCCAGTAAAGTAGAAAAAGGAAGGAGGAGCAAGGGGTCGAGGGGCTGGAAAAAGAGGGAGGGGTAGAAAGGGCAAAGGAGTCAGAGGAGGGAGTGTGGGGGGGGGGGAGAAGGAGGAGGAGGAGGAGGGGTGGACCCTCACAAGAAGACAGAGGCAAGCAGAGGGGAGGGAAGGTGGGCCAAGCAGAACTGAAATGACTTGATGGGGAGTTTGAAGGTGGGGACCCTAAATGTTAGGGGTATTAAACAGCCCCTAAAACGGGCTGTGGTTTTTGAAAGTTTGAGTTTAATTTATTTTGACAATTTGTTTGTGCAGGAATGCCATTTGGTTTCAAGTTTGGATGGGAATGAGTTTGCTAAGGGGTGGGAAAGGGGACCTTCAGTGTGGGGGGTGGAGGAGGAAAAGGGGGATGGGGTTGGGATTTTATTTAAAACTTATGATTGGGAGGTGGATTTAGTGGTTTCAGTTGTGCCGGGGAGGGTTATCAGTGATCTGATGGGTGCTGGGGGCCGGGTGTGGGACTAGGTTGGGGACAGCGGAGGGGGAGTGGTCGATGTGGGGAATGTGTTTTGATGTGGGGAATTGTTTGGGGGAATGGATATTTGGGTGGGGGGGCTTGCAGGAAGTCTGTTGCAAGGGGTTTGCTGGGAGTTCGATTTCTCTGTTTAACTTGACTGTTTCTTTTGATTTGAATGGACATTTATTCCAGGGAATGGACTCTAAATTATTGAAAGTTTATTCGGTGGTGGGACGCATTGGTTGGTTGGTTTTTCTGTACTGTGGAAAAGTGTTTAATTAAAAAAAATCTGTTCTTATCAATTTAATATCTGATACGTCCCCTACCTGGGGACCATATATTAAATGGATTTTGGCGCAGGGAGATGGGCTTGCTCCGTCCACTCCACGCATCGACCTGGTATTGCAGTACTTCCGGGAGCGGTGCACTCTTTTCCCATGCTGTAAAAAAAAGATAGGAGCTAACTGTTTGCTTGGCAATCAATCAATCAAATAATAAATCAATCAATCAATGAATAAATACACTTTTTCTTTCTTTTTTTCTTTCTTTCTTTCTAGTTGTAAAAAAAAGATATGAGCTGTTGGTCTGCCTATTACCTTGTAATTACATACATCAATAAATCCCCAAATCCAGAAATAGATAATTTCTCCACGATGCAAGATACAGGATGTATTGAATGCTTGGAAATTCTTTTCTTTCTTTTTTTCTTTCTTTCTTTCTGTCTTTCTTTCTTTCTTGGTGCCCACCTCATCCGAGGCCTGCATTCTGGCTTTCCTTGCCTGGAATATGCTCCTTTTTTCCCCCACCCCTTTTCTTTTTTCCCCCTCTTCAATGCTATCATTTGCATAACTATTCATCTCCCAGCATTTCTCTACCGCTACGTTACCATCAACAGGCTTTACGATTCCAGCAGTGGGCCTGTGTCTGTGCCTGTGCGTCTTAGTGCATTACTAAAGGTTTCCAGGAAGAGGAGCGTTGAGGAGTCCTGTCGCTTTTGGAAGGCTTTGCTATCACCAAGCTCGTCCTGTCCTCGGCTTCGACGATAGAGAGTGTCGGAACTCAGAGCCTTCTCCGAGTGGACATATGCCGGGTGGAGGTTCTGGTCCCTCTTTACTTACTCAGTTGTAATTGAACATACACTGTATGATACTATAATCACTCAGGAATACTTAATCAAATTAAAATCTCAGCACAGCATGATGAGGAAAAGCAAACAGGTTTATTCCAAGTCGCAGTTAATCACAAAACAATTCTAAGAGAGCAGCTGGTCTCAAACGTCTGATCCCATCAACACCACATCAGAATCAGGCAAAATCCCCTCAGAAAACCCCTTATTTTATACTCTCTGGCGTCCTTAGACGCCATCCCCTTTTAATTTACATATGACTCAGCAATTTCCCCTTAGATTCATGGTTTTAGGCCATTTTACTCTACCCATCTTATTTTACTTATTTTTTTATTTTCCCTTATTTTCTTACTTTTCCCTCAATGTGATGTCATGTTTCCTGTTGTGATGTGATTTTGTTCCTCCCCTAATGTGATCTCATACTTTCTGGTGTGATGTTGTCCTACTTATTTTCCCTTTATTTCTGGGCGTCTTGGGAAGTTTTTATAAAAAATTGGCGCTTGCTTATAAGCGCCATCTTCCATATTATTTTATCATTTCTGAATTTGCTCTTATGTGAACCGGTCAATTGGAGTATACTGCACGCTACTTTTCTGATTCATTCAACATGTGTAAGTACCTTTTAATTTTCCTCCCTTATTTTATTTAGCAAGCTATCTTATTTAATTTAGCAAGCTACAAGCATACTATTTCATAATGTTATCTTTTTAGTTAACAATGCTAGCAATATTCACACTGACAATTTATTTAGATGCATGTCATGAGTTCTAAGCCCTTAAGCGTTTCAATACTTGATTATTAAGCTATATTGCAGATTACATATTTTGGATTAAATAGTCACATGACATGCATCCTTTTCTCTTTCCATTGTTTCCAGCTCAGTCAGCCCGTCGTGCTGTTTTCAGGAGAGGGAGGTCCAGTCAACATCATCATCTCCACTACCATCTGGCCCGTACTAATCCCAACCTTTTGAATTTTCTGGAGTTTCTCTCTGCCACCTGGTTCCAGTCTAGATCTCCTGGGTCTCAATCCAGGTCCCCTTGTTATTCTTTCCATTCTCCAGTTACCACTTGGGATCAATCTACTCAAACTGTGTCTGAGACCCAAGATCAGTCTACTCAGGTGCGCTATTGGTGTTTTTCTCCATGGCCAGACTCTACCCCAGTTTCTCCCTTCATTCCACTTCAGAGCAATCTCCAGAGCCTTATTCCCCAAGCTCCCCCATGGAGTATTATCCCCTTGATTGTGATTCTGATTATACACTTACTTCTCCTGCCAATGAGGATGCTCCTTCCTCCACTACTGATAAAGGTATACCCATAATCCCTCTGGACAGGCTGGCTGATCTGCAACTTTCAATAAACTATTTTTTACTCTTACTCTCATCTTCAGTGTGTTTATTGTACAAGCACATTAAGATCTAAGGTCAATGGTTCTTTCCCTATGCTCTACTTGTTTAAACTATTCCTTCTTGCTCCTTCTGTTTTCTTGCTCAACTTCCTATTTTTGTTTTTTGACATTTAAGCTGCTGACTCATTGCTACTCAGCACTGGCTGAATATTGCTAAATCATTGTTATCCAAGCATTTAATACTGTATAAAGCTAGATTACTTATTTAAATGCTAAATCAAGCACTTACCTACAATTTTATAGTAAGATATACGGATTCTTTCCCACATTACTTCCCCCTTTGAGACTCTTGAGTTTCACATTTGTTACGTATGCTTTTATAAGTAACCATTCAGTATGTTGACCTTCTGAGTTTTCACCTACCCTTCTGATTTTAACATCACCTATTAATCTTTATCTTGAGCATACCTATACTATTTTAGTAGATTTAGTAGATGAGGCTCTATCTTTTATATTCCAAAGGCGACTACATTATACTATGTTGTCGACTTTGTATGGAGAGGTCACATGGTCTGAGTGCACGGACACACACACATCCCGTTCCTCTGCCGAATTAGCAACTGTGGTCCAGGAACTCCCCACCAGCGTGTACATCCTTCCCAGTGTCCTGAACGCAGGCACAATATAATGAGCCCACTAATAGTAGCAATACCCAATCCACCGCCCGCTATCATAATACCATTAAACATGTTGAAGAATTTAGTCCCATAGGGCGTGGCGGTGGCGTTTGCCCCCAGAGCCGTTTCATTGGCGTACGTGTCCTCTAGGGGTCCTGCACAGACGACATTGCCGCTTACGGTTCCGTTTTGTTCTATATACTGTCCCAGACGGCACACTGGGTGCTTTACGGCAAGACTGCAGCCCTTGCTGTGGTTTGTGCAATAGAATCCCTTGGTGGGTTTACAGACAGTGTCCGAGGTTGTGGTACAAGCTGAGTTTACTTCCAGTCCGTCTTGTGCATGACACACTGTACAATTGATGCAAGCTGACAACCCATTAGGCTGGTCGGTGTAGGTCTTCCCCTGGCCTTGAGTGCAGGTTGTGCTGATATTCACAGTACAATGTCTAAAGACTCGAAATCCTGCAGAACACATTGGACAACATTCGCCATTTGCTTTGTACTCCGCATGAGCGCAGGTGCCAGCGCTCAGGTTAACTTGCAGTGTGCAGAAGGTCATGACAAACATCCAACACCTGTTATGAGAGTCCATTGTTGGCCCGATTTTGAAATATCCCGGAAAAGGTTGATTCTAAGAGAAGAAACACAAAAGACTACTGTTGAGACCTCATCATGTACTGTTCAGAGTCCTGCCCCTCTGTTTTTGTCCGTATCCTATGACCATGTCTCCTCTACTCCTGTTGACCAGGCCGTGGGTGAACGATCCTGCACATGTATGTCCCGGTTAAAAGCCTTTAGCTCAATCCATAGTTCCACAAACATAAAGCCCAGTAAGTACGTCATGGCCAGACCCGCTGATATTGCCACGCTAACAGCGGCCGTAAGCAGAAACTGTGACCCGACACTCAGTCTAATTACATCACTGTGGATCATGACATACAAAATCCCCACGGTGACAGCATACATGATAGCATTGACTATAACCATTCCCATAACAGTCCATTTTCTGGCAGGTGATATGGGAATCCCTTCCCATTTGAGCAAAGGTCTCAGTTCACTTGTCATAATAAACTCTGCCTTACACAGTTCGAATTGATGCTTGTCTGACCTCCTAATCCACTGGTGGAGACAGACTCGGTGTACAAAGCCTAAGCTGCCCTTGCAGTCACATGGCATAATCAGTGGGTTGTCCATGTCCTCTATGTCATAGCAGATTTTACATACATCCTGTCTCGGCTGGGGAGCTGGGATGGCACGAGGGGGTCCTCAGGCGCTGTCATTTTATCTATGGTTTTCTAAGAGGCGAGAAAGAGCATTTGTGCATATGTCTCATAGTGCTCCACCATAAACCTCTCATCACTACAGGGCCTAAAGTCGGCCATATTTCCTTTAGACAGGTCTAATTTCCATATGGTTAGGGGCCCTGATTGCTCTAGTTTTGATATTAATTATATTCAAGTCTTTTTATATCTAATCTTTCTATAGGTATGATTAGAGCTTATGATACACAATACCTATCCTCATGACATTAACATGTTATGTGAGCTTGTGACTTAAAATCTCATATCTTCAAATTTCTCACATAACTACTTCTAACCTTGCAATTTCTAACCTTGCAATTTCCAGCTACTTTTAAACTTTTTTCCTGTCTTATCTGTCACCTTTCTTTTTGGCTTCTAACCTTCCTTTAACCTTTCTTCACAGTCGTCAAAACCCACAATCTGTCATTTCACAAAACAATTTTTGAATATAACCAAGGCTCAAATACAATTCAAACTTTGAACATTGCATAACACTCACATGTTCATTATAGGCAAACTAAAATAAAATCAAAACAAATTATCAAATCAAAACAAAAGCAAATTAAAATCAGCCATACTAAAATCATGATAGACATGAAAATCAAACAAATTATTCAAACAGCAAAAAGCAAATTATTAAATCCAAAAAATTCTACATTATTCAATCCAAAAATAAAAGTCAGCAAAATATT
The DNA here is from genome assembly GCA_030014195.1 of Neosilurus mollespiculum. NCBI lineage: Eukaryota > Metazoa > Chordata > Actinopteri > Siluriformes > Plotosidae > Neosilurus > Neosilurus mollespiculum. The sequence goes on from JAQMYF010040374.1 coordinate 7,410, forward strand.
CAAAACATTCAAACAATTATACAATCCTATATTACTCTCCCCTTTAACCTATGCCTTTCCTCAGGGTGAGCCAGGAGTGGGCGAAAAACCCTCTTGACCATCATATGAGGGAAAATTCCCACTCTGCCCGCACAGTGTGCGCAACAGCCTAAGTCTGCCAGGATCACCATGCAAATAACTGTACAACATATACACATAATACATGTTAGCTCAGAAACAGAAGTAAGGCAGGGCGCAGAATACTTTAAAACCATCACCAGTAGTGGGTTCTGTACAGGTCATAAATCCAATGTGGCAGGGGCACGCGTATCCTTTGACGGGACTTCAGAGCGGCCCATATTTGTGGTTGGCCCCACAGTGTACAGCCCCTAGAGGCAATAGCCTCTGAGTCCTTTGGGTCACTGAAAAACGGTTTAAGCTTACGGAGAGCCGGCCTGTGCCAGGGCAGTGGTTCACAATCCGTATGAGAGTTTCCATAGAGCCCATCCAGCCGGTCGAGCTGGGCCTTTGAGTGAGATGTCCACAACTCATATCCGCCCAGGGAAATAGTCACCAAGTGCACAATTGTTGCCTGGTGCACATTACCAGAAATGAGGTAACCGTGAGCCTTTTGGGTCCCGTAAAGTTCCGCTATGGATATTGCTTGTCGAAGATAATAGAACTGAATAGTCAGGGTGAGACCCCGTGGCAGCATAATTTTCTCCACACGTCGGTTAGTGCTTCAACATAATAGAAGTTTGCCCTGGTGAACAGCTTGTGGACTGGCCGCCCCAATTCCATGTCACACATCCACTCTGTGTCTGTGCAGCAGGGGTAAAAGACCCTCCATCGTGGCGAAAGCGTGATGGGATAACCAAACGTAAAGCTCAGATGCTCCTGCAGTGTGTAGCAGGCCTCACAGACAGGAGGAGAAGTATGGCGTGGAATCGCTTGAAGGGCACCCTGCTTGTCCACGAACATGTAAGCACATGGTTGAGAAGTCCACCTATGAAGGGGGTGTGCACAGCGCAGGTGTTTGAGTGACTGGTCACCAGGAAATGTCTCCTCCATGACTCTGCACACAACACTCATAAAGAACACACAGACAGATAGAGACCAAACGCAGGACAGGAGCGAGCGACTAGAGAGGACAAACAATAAAGCAACATGAAGACAAACAACTATACAGTAGTTACAATGGTTCTTATTCATAGTACGCCAGGTCTTCGAGAACAAGGCAAGCGGGGCCAGAGGCCCGCTCACCAGTCTCTAAGTCTTTATCGCCAGGGTCGTCCACCATGTCCATCAGGAGGGGTTCAGCACAGTCTGAGTCTGGGGGGTATATCAGCACATTCATTTGTTTACAAACCATTTTTACAAACCACCCGCCCCATCGCCCAAAAAAGCTAGTAAACCATTCTGTGGAGAACATAACAAAGCCTGCATTTTGTTTCACTTCACGGCACAGTTCGCCAAGTTTTCGCATTGCTTCATAAAACGGGCCTCCTGGGGCAGTGTTATTAGGAATTTACGTGCAGCACTGATCACCGAAAAGCATACATACCCCACCCTCTTTAGCCATCACCCAATCCAGCGCTTGCCTGTTCTGTAATGTCATTGTGCTGGTGGCGGACAGCTGTTCTCCTAAAGCTCGTAGGGCATCATCTGTGTAATTAATAAATCTTTGCTGGTTGTAGTTAATGTAATTAATCTATTCAGCGTTTTTGTTTGCCGTTATACTTATGAATATTGATTCAAAACCTGCTGCTATTTCATTACGCGCTTTATACTGATTGGGAATTCCTCTTGGCTGTCCTATGCTAGGTCTATATACACCTCAGGGTCCGGCGCATATGACCTTTTTCTTCTAGCAAGGGCGACCTCAGATGAAACATCGTCCATGTCCTCACCCTTTTTGTACATTTTTACTTCCGTAATTATCATGACACGAGCGCATAAACCCGTCCAGTTCAGAGGAAATGCCTGTCTTAGTCTCATGCCTCCACACAACCACCATATGTCTGCCAATGGAACTGTTTGCATTTTCAGTACGGGGGGAATCTTTCGTTGCCATCCTAGGACCACTTTGGAGCGGTTCTGTATTCTGATGACTCCCCAGGTGTCATTGAATGCCTCCACTGAAAACTTTACACCTGTGACATTCCAAATCCGACTACATCTTCCAGTGAAGTTTCTCACATCTTTTGTCCCATTTTGTCTATAGCACTCAAATGTGTGGTTCTTCGCCCAAACAAAGGATATGCATCCCTTAGGGGGGCGCATTTTGGTGGTTTGTGGCCACCTGGTTGTATTTCCGCATCGATTTATAAAACTCTGGGTGATATTTCCCACGCCCGCCCAAGGATACACCAGTAGGGGCAAAGTTTATCAGTTGCCAACTGTTTTAGCGGGACAGTCATGTTTTGCTTAGTACCATTAATGGTCACCTCATGTGTTTCATTTTTTACTATGTCGAACCCATAGGAGCTCGCCAGGGCATTACGAAAATCTCTACATGTTTCACTATTGTATGTTAGTGGGGCTAGCTCAAGCTTTCTTTTCCCAGAAGCACATAGCAGACAGTCCCCTTCATCGTTTGTTCAATCTTTAGCAGTATATGAGGCCCACTGGTACCAATCATTTGTTTGGGCTTTGTGCCCTAAGTCTGATTCAGGCCTGAATTCCTCATGAACAGTATTCTGTTCTGAGAGAGTGTCATTTTCCGTTTCCCATTCCTGGATGCTTGGCAGTGCCATGGGCTGTTCTTGGACCTGTACGGCAGGGGGGTGATTTAACAACCATGATGGCCAGCTGTCCATTCTTTTTGTTCCGCTTTAGTGTAACTTTGTGCCCGGTTGGCTTTCTATAGTTTCTCGCGTCTAAACAGACTTGCCAGGTTCCATCCTTCTTGGCTCGGACATCTCTGGTGCCCCATCCCCCTTCCCCACATTTTCCTTTTTCCGCCGGTCACTCGAAGCACGTGAGATCAGGTCTCCATTCACATATAGCGGATTCATTGTAATTTACATAACACTTGTACCGTTGTGCGCGAGCGTTTTTCCATTTCTTGAGGTTTTGTGGATCTAGAGTTTGACCCAACCCTCTACGGATACGTTTTCTAGTCTGGGTGCTGACATAGTTCTGCGAGTATTCCATATCAATGTGAACTTTTATAGTTTGCCGTCCCTCACTAATTTTGGGGCCTTCTCTCGCGAAGTGGGCCTGTGTCTTAGCATACTGTGTGACATTCTCCTCAAACAATTCGGTAGAATTTGGAAGTTGGATTTGATCAAGAAGCTGGACACCTTTTCAGACTGCAACAACTATTAGTGTGTATCCTACAGAGATTAATATTATCATGGCATATGGAGTCCATGACGGTGACTCTTTCTGTTTGTTGGTGAGCAGCGGTGGCGGCTTTTGTTATATTTTTTCAATTTTCATCCTGACTCATCAGAATGCTGTCGAGCCAGGTCTGATAATCTAAGGTGGTGAGATCACCTGTTTCGTATTCAACGGACGGCTTGTACTAGGATGGGCATGGTTTAGGCTTGGGCCTTGAGGGACCTGGCTGTGGATTGTCCAGTAACCCTGTGTCTATATCTGGGTCTTTTGGAAATTGATGAACTATTGGTTCAAAGTCAGGCATTGGGGGATTTTCAGGTGCAGTTATCTGTGCGCTGGGCTCTGCCCTTGTTTGAGGGCGTTTCCCTTTCTTCCTTGTGTATGCAGGAGCGTCTGGGTGGTCTTCATTGTCTGATTTAGTATCCTCGTCAGAATGGGCCAACTGCACCAACCTGGGGTGTGATGCCTGTGGGAAAGAAACAGTATATCTTACTATAAACCTTAAATAAGTGCTTGATTTAGCATTAAAAACAAGTAATCCAGCTTTATATAGCTTTAAGTGCTTAGATAACAATGACATGGCAACATTCAGTTAGTGCTGAGCAGCAATGACTCAGCAGCTTAGAGGTCTAAGACAAAAACAGGAAGTTGAGCAAGCGAGCAGAAGGAATAGTTAGACCTTAATGTGCTAGCACAATAAATACACTGAAGACGAGAGTAAGAGTAAAAAATGGTTTATTGAAAGTTACAGATCAGTCAGCTTGTCCAAAGGAATTATGGGCACATCATCATCAGTGGTGGAA
>JAQMYF010040375.1:0-10789 GCA_030014195.1 Neosilurus mollespiculum
CATCTGGACCTCACTGCTTGGGCTGCTGCCCCCGCGACCCGACCCCGGAAGAAGCGGAAGAAGATGAATGAATGAATCTGAAAGGTGTGGTGTGTGTCTGTATTCCACTTCGTCTCGCTGTGAGCTCGTCTTACAGCTGCAGGTCTATTGGGGTATGTCTCTACCAGCTTTCTACATCTAGAGACTGACATTTTTGCCTATTTTTCTTGGCAAAACAGCTCAAGCTCAGTCAGATCGGATGGAGAGCGTCCGTGAACAGCAATTTCAAGTCTCGGCACAGATTCTCAACTGGATTTAGGTCTGGACTTTGACTGGAACATTCGAACTATGAATATACTTTAACCTAAACCGTTCCATTGCAGCTCTGGCTGTATGTTTAGGGTTGCTGTCCTGCTGAAAGATTAAAGAAAAACAAAATTGGACATAAATTACACGATTATGCTGGCTGGTGCAAATGCATTCTGGGATACAAGGTGGTCCTAAGTCCACTGAAGTCACCACCCAGTGCATCCTGGGAGTGTACTTGGCTAGATGTGAAGTTTGAATTGGAACAGTACTCAGGCTGGGAAAAATGTTCTCAAAATCCACAAGAACACAAACTGAGAAACAGCCAATGGTTGGATGCCATAAAGGATCATGGGATATGGAGCTGAAAACCCCATAAGTCTTACCTTATATTTGTGGAACCATGTTTATCTCCCTGAAAATTTGGCGGTGAGTTTATAGATTCACAGTCTGATGCCTGGTCGTGCAGTTTTCGTCTACACAAAAAAACAAAAACCAAACTATGAAAAAATGTTCACTTTAAAAGATATCCCAGAATAAACTTTGTTTACAAAACTCTCTGCAGCCATTGCTGGGTTTCTCCCAGTTTTAGGAACAACCATTTATATTTAGAAATATTATTTTTTATAATGTGTGTGAGAAGCAAGAGGCACGTTGCTTATAGGAAATATGCAGATTTTTTTTTTGAAAACGAAAGTGTAAATAGAGGAGCACAGAAATCCCACCGGCTGCAACTTTATAGAAGGGCCGGATTACACACACACACACTCGGTACTATATATACACATTTAAAGTGCACCAGTTCTCTTTGTCAACTTAAAGAGATGAGGTGATCTACAAAATAAATGTTCCCACAAATAAATCTCATCTTTCATCATCATCCCAGGGGTATTCTAATAGTCACAAATCCGACTGCTTTCACAAAATGTTGTGCTTATTCTGCCATTTAAATCATTTAAATAGAGCCTGTTATAGGATCTCGTCTTTTTTTGCAGATAACCTTGTCCTCTTGGCTTCATCGAGCCCCTCCAGCTCTCGTTGGAGCGATTCACAGCTGAGTGCGAATCGGGCAGGATGAGAATCAGCATCTCCAATTCCAAGGCCATGGTTCTCGGCCAGAAAAGGGTGGAACGCCCCCTCTGGGTCTGGAATGAGGTGCTGCCCCAAGTGGACGAGTTCAAGTATCTCAGGATCTTGTTCACGAGTGAGGGAAGGATGGAGCGGGAGATCGACAGGCGGATCGGTGAAGCCTCTGCTGTAAAGTGGAGCTTGTACCGGTCTGTCGTGGTGAAGAGGGAGCTGAACCGAAAGACAAAGCTCTCAATTTACCAGTGGATCTACGTTCCTACCCTCACCTATGGTCATGAGCTTCGGGTAGTGACCAAAAGAACAAGTTTGCAGACACAAGCAGCTGAAATGAGATTCCTTCGCAGGGTGACGGGGTTCTCCATTAGAGATAGGGTGAGAACTCAGCCATCCGGGAGGAGCTCGGAGTACAGCCGCTGCTCCTCCACGTTGAGAGGAGCCAGTTGAGGGAGCTTGGGCATCTGATTAGAATGCCTCATGAACGCTTCCCTGGTGTGGTGTTTCGGGCATGTCCAACCGGGAAGAGACCCCGGGGTCGACCCAGAACACGCTGGACGGACTACGTCTCTCGACTGGTCTGGGAACGCCTCGGTGTCCCCCGGGAAGAGCTGGGGAGGAAGTGGCTGGCGAGAGGGACGTCTGGACCTCACTGCTTAGGCTGCTGCCCCTGTGACCCGACTCCGGATCAAGTAGATGATGACTGACTGAAGCAGAGCCTGTGTTCTGTCTTAAGACCCTGAAAACTCCACGTATACGTTTTGATCCAAAACTGGAATTGCTGGTTTAAGTGCACTCTTTTCTTTCACTGCCAATATTTTACTATTTCAACCCGTTTTAGTTAAATTCGACCCACAAACACACACTAGCAACAACATTGATCCAAATCAAACCCCTGAAACAGAGTCCAACATGATAGCCCACTTACTGTTTACATATCCATCCATGTAGAGTTTTTTCTTTTCCATTTGCACTCCTATCAGAATGTAGCTGTTATTTTTAGCCCTGTAATATCACCTGCCCATGTGACTGAACCTGCTGTGTTTCCTCTACAGTCACAATCGTATATTTATAAACACACACCTCATTGGAGACTTGGGATTATAAATAAAAACTCAGTTTAATGATATTGAAGCTGGATTAATCATCAGCAATTTATATGAAAATATAATAAACTCATCAAAGGTATCAATAATAAGGCAGTAATTAGATTTTTTAATATTTATTAATAGCCTTTGATTAATATAAATCATCATCAGTTAAACTCTTCCATCTAACACATGCAGAAATAACAGTTCCAGCAGTCTGTGCTCATCAGGCTCTTTCCCAGAGGGTGGGTTCATATTGTGGTTTCTTAACTGACACCATGCTGGCCCAATAGTACATTCCCAGTTTATAAGGCCCCTCCCACTCGAGATTCTGTGTTAAAGTGAAGTCTGAGATACACAAAACGAGTAATGATGGGAAGTTCAGATCATTTTACAATCTATAAACTAGAAGTTCTCATAGAGAGGTGGAGGGCTGTGAGGGGCAGTTAATCCAAGTCTATATAGTCCACTTGCACACGTTTTGTTTATCTCTCCAGGCCTGTTTATTCCTGCATGGAAGCTGGTGGAGATGATTGAGGGAACTCTGGACTGCCGCGCATGCGCTACCACATAAATCAAGTCGCCCACGGAACTCTGGGAGGGCCACCGAGCCCAACCAAAGTATCGAGACTCCCATGGAACTCTGGGAGGGCCACCGAGCCCAACCAAAGTTTCGAGACTCCCATGGAACTCTGGGAGGGCCAACGAGCCCAACCAAAGTATCGAGACTCCCATGGAATTCTGGGAGGGCCACAGAGCCCAACCTAAGTTTTGAGACTCCCATGGAATTCTGGGAGGGCCAACGAGCCCAACCAAAGTATCGAGACTCCCATGGAACTCTGGGAGGGCCACCGAGCCCAACCAAAGTGAGCTCAACCTTCTTATAATCGTGCCGCGCATGCGCCACCACATAAATCGGGTCACGCAGGGAAGCACAGTTAGTGTTGCTGTGCTCGCTCACAGCAAAAATGGGGAAAAGGGTTGATTTACTTATTACATAATTCAATTAATTTATTATTGCATTCTATTAATTAAATAATAATAATAAAAAACCCACGTTAAAAATGCTGCCATCAATCATTCTTTTCCTCTGATCCCCTACTGAAGTTAATAAAACTCGATTTCAACTTGATTAGATTTTTTACAAAAGAATAAATATATAAGAAATTATACAAATTTTCATTAATACAAAAAAGAAAAAAAAATCTAAGTATTGGCACCCCATGTGAAAATGTGCATACACGTCCTGAGCGTACGGACACTCTGTTTAATTTAATTTTAATAAAAACACTCTTTTGCTTTTAGTGCCATTTATCTTCCTCACCTGATTTTCATCCCATTTATACTCCCTGACTGCGTACACCTGTTTAAGTGAGAGCTGAATGATCACGTACAAATTCATAGAATCAAAGATAAATGAAATAGCTGTAAATCTGTAATAAAAATGCAGTGAAATGGACAAGTCTGTTTCTGTTAATCTGCACTAACAGTAGATGTTACAGTATTCTTATTATTCTTCCTTTTCCTGAGACGTCTTACCCAAAACTTCTGCCATCTCGTTTATGTCCTTGGCGGTCGGGTGGTGATTCTTCCCAGTCGGAGTCCTGAGAGTCCATATTGTTTTGTTCTTTTTCCTTGATCCTTATTTCCCAAAATATGAAAAAAAGAAAATGTTGTGAAAATGTTTACATTAAAAGAAACCGTATTTAAAAATAAACCTCATGGAATTTTTTCCACTGCTTTACAAACCTCTCTGAACCCCTCGATGTCTTTTCCCTAGTTGTGGGACCTGATAAGAAATTGGAATAGTCTGGAACAGTCGAACTATTGGCACTGTGAGGAAGAAAAGAAAAGATCAGAATATTTGGATCCACTGGGAGGGCTGAGGAAAGCCATAGATACAGAAAAGGTTGTTCCACAGTATCTTGGCTACTCTCTTAGCGCTCTGATCCTGACAGGGGAAAGCGTGCACGAGTCTGGTGAAGTGGTCAGTGATCACCAAAACATCGACAGAAACCTGTTGTTGCTATTCTCAGCTGACCAAAAGTCCACACACACAAGTTCTAGTGGAGCAGAGGTTTTGATGCTGGCAGATGGTTCATGGGTTTTACTGAGGACACATCTGGAACAGCATCTGACGTGATTGTGCACGTCTCTCTCCACGTCATGCCAGAAAAAGCGCTGGCGAGCGAGAGAAAGTGTGCGGGGCTGGCCCAGGTGACCAGTGTGTTCATGAATACCAGACAGGGCGTCTGCTTTAAGTGAATCAGGTATGACAAACGGAAACCTCTTCTGTTTGGTTAAAGGATCCTTTGTGACCCTACAGAGGACACCATTAAGGACTGTTCATTTGTCCCATTGTTTAAGGACTCGCAGAGTTCAGAGTGTAAGCCTGGAGGGCCTGTGCTTCCTCTCAACACAGTAAATAACCCTTGAGAGAACGGAATCTTGCTGTTGACGTGACTGAAGGTCACAAAGAGACAAAGAAGGCAAAGTGTCTTGACCAGGCGGTGTCAAAGTACTAAGGTGGTCGGCAAGGGAGACCGCATGCTGTCTGAGGGTCCCAATCACCCACAGAGGAGAGAAGAGAGGAGACGTCATTCTCAGACAGGGAACCACTGAAGGTAGCAGAGGGAGAGATGGCTCCCAAGGACTGTGATTGACAGGTGAGGCGAAAAGTGTCCTGCACACATCCACAATCAACATCCTGAGCTTGTTCCAATAGCTCAGGTTAAGGTTCACATAGCAGCCGCTCCTTCAAAGGCTTCACAAAAGGGTCCCTACTGAGAGCATCCGCCACCATAGATTAGTTTTCCTCTTCTGCCCTGCAGTAAGAGTGAAGAGCGGCCTGGCGATAGAAGAGCAGTGAGGAATGAGGTGCTGATAATAAAGTACCATGCCAAGGAAAGACATGACCTTCCGCTGAGATGGAGTGGACCTGTCATCGTTCATAAGGTCTTCCTTCTTAAAAGCAGAGATCACTTTCACTTTCTCCTTATCAACACAAACACCACTACTGTCAACCACATGGCCAAGAAACTTCACAGATCTTCGGAGGAAGTGACAGAGGAGACTTGAAAAGTTCAAATCACCAAAGACAGAGATCATCTGCATGAAAGATGCTGGGCTGTTGCATAGACCCTGGGGAAGCCTGATGTACTCATGAAGGCCCAATGGTGTTGTGAAGGCCGTGTACCGCCTGTCAGCCTCACGGAGGGGGACGTTGTAAAACCCCCATGTAAGGTACTGAAAAAAGGTGTTTTCCCCAAAGGGCAGCAAGACAATCAGCCTGACGGGGCAGCGGATCAGCATCCTTGATGGTCCTGGCATTAAGCCAGCAGAAATCATTGCAGATCCTTAAATCGCCGGATTTCTTCCATATCAAGACAAGCGGTGAAGCTTATATGTGACCCAGTCTGGCAAAATGAGTCACAGTGACCAAAAATTCAAAATTGAGTTAGCCAAACCATTTAAAAGAGGAGACTCTAAGCTTTTAAATGGTATAAAACTCAATTTTGAATTTTTGGTCACTGTGACTCATTTTGCCAGACTGGGTCACATATATCATATGTATTTATTGAGTTTTAACAATTTTACAAAAATACAAAAGAAACATTGTAATACATTTAACAAAGCTAATAACAGTCAAACTATAAAAGAATCCGCTCCCCCCACCCCAAAGAGGGAAAAAACTAAACAAAAAAAAAGAGTAACGACAGCAGTATTCATACACAGCACAACATCACACTGTTAAGGGATCAACGGTTTGGGACACATCACCTTCAGGTTCCCAGAGCTTCTTCAACTTCACAATTCTTAAGGAATTCAAGAAAGGGATTCCAGATGTGTTTAAATGTAGCTCATTTCTTTTTCATTGTGAGAGATTAAGCGTCTCGCTTGTACTAAACATAAGTCAGTAATTTTCTTCTCTTTGTTGCTTAGCATACAGTCCTTTGGATACAAATTAAGGATACAAAGTATAGGACAGTCGGGTACTGGATTCAGAGGAGTGTGTTTTATAACTGCATTCCAGAACTTTCGTATCTCAGGACAGTCCCACAGACAATGAAATAAGGTGCCTTTTCGACATTGCATTTAACGCAGATATCCGGAATATTTGGATTCATCTTATTCAGTCTATCGGTAGTAATACAAGTTCTCATAATCCACTTATATTGAATCAGTCTGAATTTAATCCACTTATATTGAATCAGTCTGAATTAATTGTTAGGAGTTGAGCTTTCGATTACACCTCCCTCCAGTCCTCGGAAATTAATAAAAATGAATGCGTTCGCCTCAGATAATGAAATATGGCCTGATAACTTTCACATGTTTTCAGTAAATCCAGTTTAACTTTCATTCTGTTAAGGTTGTGAATCCACAGTGATCACATTCCCCAGTGCAGTGTTTCCCTAATAATGTGCTGTTTAACCCGGAGAGTCCAGATCTGAGCCATGTGATAATCGTCTCCTCTCGCCTGTTCCTCCCTGTACGTCTCCTCTCGCCTGTTCCTCCCTGTACGTCTCATTTCTCCTGTTCCTCCCTGTACGTCTCCTCCCGCCTGTTCCTCCCTGTACGTCTCCTCCCGCCTGTTCCTCCCTGTACGTCTCATTTATCCTGTTCCTCCCTGTACGTCTCCGGGGTCGACCCAGAACACACTGGAGGGACTGTCTCTCTCGGCTGGTCTGGGAACGCCTCGGTGACCCCCCGGAAGAGCTGGAGGAAGTGGCTGGGGAGAAGAACGTCTGGACCTCACTGCTTAGGCTGCTGCCCCCTGTGACCCGACCCCAGATGAAGATGTAAACGCCTGTTTGATGTAGTCTTTGATAATTTATGTGTAGTGTGTTTAATACAGCAATAAACAGAGAACTTCTGGAACACAGAATATTTATTATATGTTTGAAGTATGCATTGAATATGATTTAATATTAAGGACTCGTACGTGACCTTATGTAACAGGATGGACATTTTTTCTGGTCTTTGAGATAAAAGAAGGGTTCTCTCAATGCCATGTTCACAGGACAACAGCATCTAAAACTTCCTAGTTAAGTTCTACATCCACGAAAAATTTGAACAGGTGCTGTAGTTTATTTCCACTGGCACTGCAGTTCACCCCATCACATGAGGGCAGACTTTTACGGAAAATCATTCACTTTTTCTCCAACCATTTTTAAGAAATCGTGGAAGAAATACTGAGTGGTGAAATATCTTTATTATCTCTTCACTATCCATGTAATTGAGAAATACATACGAATTCTGATTAAATACCAGTTATTTAAGGTGGGCTTTCAATGCCTGGGTATTACAGTAAACCAATAAGCACATTTACAGTCATATATAGAGGCATAGTGGCACATCCGCCTCACAGCAAGAAGGTCCCGGGTCCGATTCCCAGGATCAGCTCCCGGCGTTTCTGTGTGGAGTTTGCATGTTCTCCCCATGCTTGCATGGGTTTCCTCCTGGAACTCCGGTTTCCTCTCACAGTCCAAAAACATGCACAGTAGGCCAATTGGCTGTTCCAGATCACCCCTAGGTGTAAATGATTGTATGTGTGTTGCCCTGTGATGGCCTTTCGAGCTGTTCAGGGTGTACCCCGCCCTCGCCCAGAGTCGGCAGAGATGGGCACCAGCCTCCCCAGACCCTAATTAGGATTAAGTGGCTTATTGGTAGATTTGATCTAAAGGGAAATGGAAAAGTCTTTGTTTCAGTGAAGCATCATTTGTGCTTCTCTCTCACTGAACAGGATTTCAGATTGTAACCTCACTGAGGAATCTTCTGAGTACATTGCCAACGCTTTAACAAAGTCATCTGAGAGAGCTGGACCTGCGAGATGCAGGACTGAAGCTGCTCTGTGAGAGACTGAGGAATTTATATTGTATTCTGAAGATACTGAAGTGTCAAAAAGGAAAAAGAAAGAAAAACACTGAGTAAACTTTGCAGGGTTAAAGATAATTCTTCTGCATTTGATGTGTTTCATTAGGGGTCAAGCCCAAAAACAAACACTGCCCCCCCCCCCCCTTCCCCAGAATATAGCCAGGTTAGTGAAATACTCTCTCCTTCCTCGCCTTTAAAGACTGGACTGTACACTCACTGAGCGGTGTTGGAGAGATCACCTCAATTCTACAAAAAAGAAACTCGTCCCCGAGAGAGCTGGATCTCAGTAATAACGACCTGCTGGGTTCTGGTGTGAAAGTGCTGTCTGAGGGATTACAACGTTCAGAATGTGTTCTGGAAGTGCTCTACCAGGCCAAACCCAACATTTTTGTACTGAGCAAATTTAATCCCATGGTATATGTAATGCCTTGGAAATTCATCACTGATACTTTTAACAATGAGATCCCTTTGATGCGTTGTAAGATTTATAAATGCTGCATGATTCAACTGATTTAAGTTCAGGAAAATCGTACTAGAGCAGCTGAACTTTATTGGGGTGAAGTGAAGTTAATTCATGGTGGGTGGTTTATTCTGAATACAGCCACACACCCAATTATAAGATGGCATGAACACGTGATTAGTCTTTATTTTAGTTGCATTTTTCAGATTCTGTTTCACATTAAAACTGGAAAAGTTTCAAATAATTGATATTTGCTGTATATTTTTAAATATAAAAACCTGGCATTTTTACCCGTGCTGTGGGGTGGAGACCTTTAGACTGTATATGAGGCTAATAAGTCATCCATCATAGCTTTCAGTGTGTGCAAGTGTGACAAGTTCACCTGAGTGTTTCTTTCCGTAGGTTGTCTGGATGTTGTCTCAGAGCAAAGAGCCGCTCTTCACTCCTTTTAACTCTGGATTCAACTCCACAAAGCTCCGTGAGCTGGAATTGAGCTACAGTCTAGGACTTTCAGATTGGCCACAAACATTAACAAAGATTATGTAAGAGGCGCATGATTATGATTATGATTATGATTATGATTATGACCTGGTCTAAGAAATATTCTAACCTTGCTGATAAAACACAAGCACTAAAACCCTGAGCAAAACTGATGGAATCACCACAGTTAGAGGATGTTAATGACACCAAACAATTTTTAATTGTTGAACACCCCCCACAACACACACACACTTTGTTTAATGCTTTTTATAGTCAACATTACCACAAAGCAGCTTGACATAGTAAACAAATTTAATTAAAAAATTAAACATCTCTTTAAACCCCACATATCCCTAATGAACAAACCTGTGGTGACATTGGAAGAAAAAAGTCCTTCAGACAACATGAAGAAACCTTGAGAGGAACCAGACTCAAAAGGGAAACACCAGGGGAAAACAAAAACATCTATATTCTCCATTAAGATCATTGTCTGTGAACAGTTATTTAACCAGCAGCTTGTTAAGGTCTGCAAACAATCTTTTACTCCAGACTAGTTCTCATTTAAGCAGAGCCCCAAAGGCATGAAGACTGACTTGAATGGTTGTCTCGTGTCCGTGCCACCAGAGGAAACCCAAAAAGGCTGCCACATCACCAATAAACCAAATAGAGGTTCATACACCACCACTCAGACTCACACAGAATAAACATACAATCTAACTCAGGTAGGCAGAAAAACCTCAGCTGAGTGAAACACCAAACCTTAACAGGAGCACGGAATATAAACTCATTAAATGGATAATTTAACAAACGACAGGAGATACAAATGAAGGCAGAAATCAGCAAGTGAAAGGTGGTGAAAAGACAACTCATTGTTAACCTTTCCTTCAGACCGTAGTCACACACAGGGGAGATTTATTTCCTCCAGAGGTGAAGTTGATTGAGCTCTTAAAAGGAGATGTGTTTCTCTTATATCAATAGAAATCTATTGGAAGCGCCCCGTTTATACATTTCCTAAATCTTTATTGGACTTAAGTCATTTTGTTGACTTCATAATTTTTCCTTAAGCATTTACATAATTTGCTATTTCTGTGCTTGATCTGTAAAAAAGGTAATAATTAAAATAAATGTCATGAAATGAGGAATCAGATACATATAGATGCACTTTCAGTGATTTTTAATAGCACCAAGGATGTAGTAAACAAATCCTAACAGGCAGAGTTCCAGGGATGAGCAAACAAAAAACAGACTCAATCAAGTCAGGATGGGTAATTGACCGCAGCTAACGCATCAAGGAGCAAATCCTTCACCGAGAGTGGGGCGTGAGGAGAATGTGTTGGGAAATGGAGTCTTCAGTTGTAACGGTTGAGTCGGGATTCGAACTTAAGTGCAAGACTGATGACTAAGCCACTAGGCTACCGAAGATGACCCAAATGCAGAGAATTTTACCCAAGGAAGTCCGGGGGGGGGGGGGGGGGGGGGGGGGGGGGGGGGGGGGGGGGGGGGGGGGGGGGGGGGGGGG
>JAQMYF010040376.1:0-11506 GCA_030014195.1 Neosilurus mollespiculum
AACGAACTTGTGTCTTCCTGCCGCCACAGAAACAAAGCCCTCCTAGGTAACACCTGAACCACTTCACACTGCATAAACTGTGGTAAATGAATGTTCTTAATAAATGCCATGTTGAGTGGGCAACCACGAAACAGGCTTGTCGGGATGAAACTGTAGTAAAACTGTAGAGAGAGATGGATGGATGGATGGATGGATAGATATGGATGGATAGATAGATAGATAGATAGATAGATAGATAGATAGATAGATAGATAGATAGATAGAAGGATATATATATATATATGATTTATTTTATTGTGTATATCTATATATATATATATATAGATAGATAGATATACACAATAAAATAAAAGTGTATAATAAAATGTATTTATATAGTAAATGTTTATAATACAATAAAAGTATAGAGTAAAATGAATTTATATAATACAATAAAATTATATAATGCAATAAATATGAAAACAATAATTTAGGAGCAATCTCATTGGAATCTCATTGGAATTTGAAAAACAGGTTTGAAGCAACTTAGGTGTGACACTGTTCCTTACGGCTTGTTAAAAATGTTTCATTTAAAGGTTTAAAATGGCTCGTGGCTGTTTCACATTGTGTAAAAATTTACTTTCTTGAAACAAAGTAAGCGATTAAAATGATGGAGGGATATTTATTGATGATTTCTTGTTGGCTGAACCCAAAATCAAAACACTGGGAGCTTCAACAGCTGAGCTCCTTTAATACTTCCTTCTGAACATGTCCACATTGCTTCTGTGTATTTGTTCTGACTTCATTTTTTTTTTCTGTCAAGTTTTTAAAAAATGTAGTTATTTTGTCCGTAATCTGATCACGTCTCTGTGATAACATGGTAACAAAGTGAAAACTGAGTTGGAATTAAGTGAGATGGATGCGTTGGTGTGCGATCCCCATCTCGTGCCGTGCTCCTCCCTGGATGCCTCGTCGTCACTGGTTGGCCAGCTGGTGCAGACGGGAACACAGCTGTGAGGTGACTGAGACAGTTTGTAAACAGCAACACTCAGGAAGCTCTTAGAGAAACCCCCTTCACTGACCACACACACACACACACTCACACACATGCTCCATTCTGTCAGCTGAGAGATCAGAGGGACAGCTGGACCATCAGGTCCTCCAAACACCCACCACCCTCCCACCTCCTCATCTTCTCCTCCACATGTCCTCACAGACTGACTGACTGTTTTATGTGCTCATCTATATTTGTATAGATGTCTGGGTGGGTGTTTTCATGCTAATCTTCTCTATTTGTGTGACGTTACTGTTATTGTCAGGGATGTCCATGGATCTATTCATTAACCGGGATATTAGTCCATCTGCCAAATTAAAGAGGTCAGAGGTCACGTGTCTGTTATTGATTCGGACCTGAAACTGCTTTTTCTAAATGAAACCTACTTAGCATTCCTGCCCAAGTGATTCATTCACCGAGAAATAAACTTGGGGTTGTTCTGGAAGGCCACCCATCTTTCTTGTCTGACACAATGATCTTAACTTCAGTCATGCAGGTTCCTCGGCTGCTTCTATCCAATGAAATTGCTCACATTCGTGTTGTATGTGTATGGAGTCATGGTCCACTGATTTTATGACTGTAAGGGTGGTGCTGATGTTTTCTATGAGAGGATTGTGTGTGTAAGGCAGGGCTTTGTAATGACATGGCAACTGCGGGAGTTGAATGTTTGTTGCTGGGTTTTGACTCTCAGCCTGTTTATTGTCTCCCAGGTAATGATAGGTTATGCAGTATGTGTACTATTTCTACAAAGTTTAATAAAGTTTTATACCCAGCTTACATTAAGTCATGGTTTTATTTGTGTGGTGGCCAGTTTGCTAGTAGCACATGTCAGATATTATCTTGTTTCAGTGGCTGTGTGGGCATACCATTATAGTTCAAACTAGCTTGTTTTCAGGAATTTCATTATCAGAGCCCATCAATAAATCATCCAACCAAACAATCACTCAATCAACCCACCCATCCACCAACCAACCAACCAAACCACCTTCAAACCAACCCACCCACCAACCCACAAGCCAACTCACCAAACGACCAACCCACCAACCAACACACCAACCCACCAGCCAACCCCCCAGACAAACCACCGTCAAACCAACAAGATTCTAGCACAACATCTACTTAAAACCTGATTCTGCAATCTTTGTGATCTGTTTTTAATTATTATTTAACTATTTCTTGTTTTTATTTTATTTTATAAATATATCAACTATTGTTGTGTTGTTGTTGTTGTTGTTAATGATGATGATGATGATGATGGTGATGGTGATGATGATGTCCATACCATTTTCCTTCTCCCTTTTTCGATCCCTCATTGTAATTACATGCCTCAGACTCATCTACAGTCCAATAAGAGAATATGTTCCACACCTCTATATTATCTCAAACATAGTCATTCTCAATAATTAGAAGAGTTAATCAGTGCTGTGCATTTTGTTCTGCACAAACTATGACCTTTCTTTTATATTTCTTCCTCTATACATCCCAAATGAACAGTTAAGATCAAGTTGAAATGCTCAAACAGAAATTTTTGGTACTATAAATTGGTACTGCTGGGTCACACACCTTCACACCTTCCCATCGATCCTTGTTTGGAATTAAGTGGAAATGTTTTTTTTTTACTTGCCTGTTTGATTCACCAGCCAGGCAACCAACCCTACCACATACATAGCATGTACATATGAGCAGTGTATCACTCCCAGCCCCATGACTCAGAGTGACTCAGCTCCAATAGTCCAGAGACGTTAGAAGGGAGGACACAATCCACTCAAGGAATGTTTAATAGAAATATATGGGAAAAGTGTGGAATTCCAAAAATTTCAAAGCACCATTGAATGGTCGTTCTATACATTTAGTGTTTATGTTCCACAAGTCATTGAAAATGGCCACTTGCTGCTCTCTCCACATTCATTTAAATAAGGGCTTGATCTTGGCATGGTCTTGTTAGCCTGTAATAACCGCCCAGGCACGTAAGTTGGCCGCCGAGTGGAGAGACTTATTGCTATAAGGCTTTAATTAGACTGGTATGTACTGGGATTGGGATCCCCCTGGACCAGTGGTTTATCATTTCCTGTAAGTGGGACTGGGAGTGGTTGATCGCATGTGAAGCTTGTAAGATAAACAAAGCCCATTTATTTAAGGTGCATTTGTTGTACCTTGGAAGTGCAACGTGAGCTGGTCACTTGAAGTGAAAGCAATACTTGATGGGTAGAAACTGGCTACGTCTAAATTACTCACTCATGTAGTCAAAAAGTTTTCAAAAAGTTCTGATGAGATGGTGCTATAAACCCGAACTTGATGTGTGGTTTCAGTACGATGGAGCTACGGCACACACGGCTCGAAGATCACTGGAGTGCTGAGTGCTGAGATGAAATATTTCCCGGATCGGGGGATTACGTCGAGCGGTGATGTTGGGTGGCTGCCCCGTTCCCCTGACCTTGCCCCTTGTGATTTTTTTCTGTGGCGCCACCTTAAATCACAAGTGTAAACTCTTGAAGCCCTTAAGGTTGCAATTCAGCAGGAGGTCGCCGCTGTTCCACGCAACATGACCCATCGAGCCATGGCAGCCTCCAGAAATCACCTCCAAGAGTGTATGGACGATGACGGCCACCATTTGGAGGATCTTTAAGACATGATGTATAAAAACTGTACTGAATGAGGTTTCATGTGAGGAAACAATAAGCTGATTTTCTTTAAAGGGGTTTTTTTCATTTACCTTTGAAACATGGGATGTTTTATTGGGTCGCCCTCTACTACGACGCCAAAGCTTTTAAGCCTTTACCAGAACATCTGCTTCATTCTCAACCAGATAAATATCCTTAAGAGTCCTTGAGAAGATTATTTAATAATTCTGGCTTTGGTGTGTTCACTGATCTGCTGTTTACACCTCATCACAACATGGAACCATCATTTCCATACAAATATTTCAAATGAACTGGAAAGGCACACACACACACACACACACACATTTAGATACAGCTTAAGCCCTTTTGTGTCCATGCCACTGATGAAAAGGAAGTAGCGTCACGTTTCCATTCCTGTGCATCCCATTGTGATGAGGACATGAACAGGTGTAAGTGACACTGCCTTGTGGGAAAAGGTTTTGTCTTCTTGGCTTTGTCTTGTGCCAGCAGGAAGCCTGGGGTTTTCACTCTATAAGGACAGGTGTGCTATACCTGCTACACCTGATCCATGGGATGCACGTTGTTTAAACTCCACACTCGGTGTGGCTGTGCTCAAGCCATTGTTTTCCAGAGACAGAAGAGTAGACACACTGCTCTCATCTTACAAGAGATACTGGAAAGCATCATTCCTGAACTGGGAAAGGAAATCCCATATTCCATGTGGAAAGAAAATCATCATACAAATTAAATTCATTTTACAAAATCCAAGTGCTGATTTTATGATATCTTTGTACCCGGACCATCATATCAATTTACAGTGTTATACACTTTCATAACAATGTACATAAAATTAATCTCCCACTGTTGTATGATATTATTTATACTACATGGAAACAGCATGATCTGATTGGTCTGCTATCAGGGGATTATCAGCATTATTCTAAGTGGATAACACTTGAATCAATATCCTGACACTCAGTTGTTTTACAGTCACTTGGAGCAGCTGGTGTCATCGTTATCACTCTTTAAAATGGAGTAATAACCATAAAAACCTCATTTTGGTTTGTTTTTCTTGTGTTTTTCCATAAAGAAAAGTTTTCCATGAAAAACATGCCGTTACGGAGCACAGCTTACCGGTACTGACGTCTCGTTGTAGAATGTACTACATTGTAAATGAGAAGCTAAATATTATTTTTTTTCCTGATATGATGGAAGTAGGCATCGTGTACGGCGATTTGCTCATTAATGCAAATTATTACATTTGAATACTCAATTCTGATTGGTCAGTGGGGGGGGGGCATAGTAGTTAGCATGTCCACCTCACAGCAAGAAGGTCCAGGGTTGAAGTCCCAGGCTCAGCAAGAGCGTTGCTGTGTTTAATTTGCATGTTCTCCTCCTGCTTATGTGGGTTTTCTCCCATAGTCCAAAGACATGCACGTTAAGTGAGCTGGCTGTTCCAATGTGCCCCAGGTGTGCGATTGGTTGTGTGTGTTGGCCCTGGTCTGGCAAGCTATTCAGAGCGTACCCCACCTTCGTCCACTGCTGGCTGAAATAGGCTCCAGCCTCCCCACAACCCTAAAAGGATCAAATAGTTTGGCAAATAAGTGTTTCCAATGACTCATTGTGGAGTAGCAGCCTGTTATACAGACAGAATTGACCAATCAGAACCAAGCATTCAGCCATGGTGAGTCGTATATGGTGGTCACACTCAGGCAGTGGCGTCATTAGTCATCTGGTATCACAGACCACAGTGTATCAGGAAACATCCCCACACCATTGCACGACCCCCACCCACCCTGGACTGGTGACACAAGGAAGATTGGGTCCACGGATTCATACATTTTACATCAATTCTGACCAAACTCTTTGTACTGTATGGTGCAACAAAAAAAATCATGGTACCAGGTAGGTTTGATGTGTGTTCAGATATGTTCAACACAGTAAAGAGTTGTAATGTCGGACTACTTCAACTGGGACCAGACAGCGTAAAATACTCTGGATATCCTGTATATCAGTCTATGTGCACAATATACACGATCACAAACATAAATAACAGAAATATCTTCTGTCTTTTCATGCACAGGAAAATGATTAACGTGCACTACCTCTCAAGAAAACCTGTAATTATATACAGCAAAAAGCTAATCTGTGGAATTTGCATAAAATGTAATGAAACCTGTTTCTCATGTCAGATGCCAGCTTGCACCCACAGAGCCTCCATGACGATTACAGAAAGAAAAACAAAAACACAGGGACTGTTTGAATGATACACATTATATTACATTACAAAATACACCAAAAACAATCAGACTTTAAACACAGTGAAGTGACAAAATGGCTCAGAAACATGACCATGTGTTTTTAGGAAGAACCCTACATCCAAAAAAAAGCCGAAAACACCCACAATGAAACATAAATAATAGTTTCAAAGGTCCTTTACAATCTTTATGTACATATTTACACAAAAGGTAAGAGTTCGCACAGTGGAGGAATGTCTCAATCATTAAAGCTTTGTTAGTTAACACTTTATATATAAAAAAAAAAAAAAAAGTTGCATTTCCTGTTTTCATGTTCAAACATCAAATCTTCATGTGAACCATAATCAACATCTGGCAAAAATAATAATAAAAAAAATAACAAGGCTGTTTAATAGTAGACAGCGTGTTAGTATGCAGACTTGGTTACTTGTTCTCATTTCACCGATCAGTTGTGAACACGACGCTATTCCGTACGTTTACATACAAAAACATTCCGATGCTATCATTATACACCCCAAATTTAACAGTTGCGCTGAAGGCACCCTTTGGACGTCTACAGTGCATTCCGAATACGCACTTCAGCGACGGTCATTACGGCGCTTCGCAACACGTACAAAAGTCTCGATGTGTACGGTGTGTGAGGGTACGAGGCGGCGCCGTGTGAACGGGAACGTTAGCAGCATTCGTTCTCTTTACGGATTAGTAGGAATAATAATTTAGGAATAACAGAAAACACTGGAATATTATGTGCATGTAATCATCATGAGTGGATTGTGATAGTCCGAGTTAAAAAACAAACAAACAAACAAACAGGTCGACTGCTAATGACCTCCACTGGTGAGCAGCTGGATTAGACGGAAACACCCCAGTGCTTTGAAAGTAAACAGTATAACGACAGGACGGCTCACAGACACTATTACGTATTTACATCGGAGGTCCGACGCCACGCTCGGTCCCAGGCACGTAAAGATTTTACGCTACATTCTTCAGCAGGTGCTTGAGGCTGCCTCATCATGACGCTGGTTCCTCCTCAGAGTTTCCTCCTCCGGGCCGAAGGTTTGAACCGTGGAAGCTTTTCTCCATGACGACGAGGATTCTGTGAGGCGGTGTTTATTTCTTCGCTTAGAGTTCTCTCTTCACTGTACACTCCTGAAGGGGAAGAAACAGACCATGGCAGAGTTTGGTGAGTTTAGGAACCACAGCAGGACTTTAATAAATATAAACACCTCACTGTCGCCATGACTGCGGACCTTTTTCCCGCCACAGAACGCGCGCGCCCCTCCCCATCCCCCAGCCTCACCGTGGCCCCTCCCCCCTCCCCCAGCCTCACCGTGGCCCCTCCCTCTCCTGGTTCTAACAACAAACACTTAACACGCCGCCATTAAACGGTCGATAAACGTATGAAAACCGCAGTGCGGTCCTCTTGTGTACCTTCAGCGGAGTCGTTTCCGCGGTGTTCGCTCTGAAGAGAGACAGCTGGACGGGGAGAGAGATCCCCGCTTCCTTCGTTTACCGTAAAAATCTACAAAAAAACAGGGGAAAAAAAACATAGAATTACACACGAAAAGCCACAGCTCGGGTGTGTATTATATTATATAGGTTTTCTCACCCGTAATGCGGCTCGTGGCTGTAGCGGGCTGTGTGCTGGTTTTTCTCTTCCTCCTCCCGGCGGTCCCCTTCGTGCAGCCCGGCTCGGGAGCAGCAGCATCAGCATCTCCGTGTCCCGCGTCGCCCCGAGCCCGGTTCTCCCGGTTCGGGGCCTCTGTACGCGGATTAAGGTGCGCACACACCGCTCTCCTTTTCCCGACTTGGACCGACTCCTGGTAAAAAGTCGGTGTCGCGTCCGCCGCGGTTCCTTCCCACTCGTAGTCTCCGCGCAGCGGCGTTCCGGCCCCGAAGTTAAAGTTCCAGCGCGCCCGATCCCGCTCGGACATCTCCCGCAGCTTCGCCTCGATGTCCCGGTTTAGCTCGTCGTGATCGACCGGACCGAAAAGACTGCGACACGCACCCCTGCTGTGCGCGTGCTGGGACTGAGGCCGAGGGAAGGCGCTGCCCCTCGCAGCTCCTAAACTGCTGACAGAAAGACGAATCCCAGGCATGGCAGCCTTAACAAACTACCTGCGCGGTTATAAATTCAGGGGAAAGTCGCGACGCTGACCAAGCTCTAACCGGAACTGAAGCGTTACCAGGCAGCGTTGCTACACCCGAATTTTAAAGAGCCCTGTTTCCTGACAGGAACGTGCAGCCCTATAGGCGTGCGAGCTGATTGGTCCAATCACGTGTGTACACATCACAGGATTGGCCAGCGTCCTTCACAAGAGCCCGCCTCCGCTTCATTCCGATTGGTTGCTACGTCTTTTGGATTGGCGCCAAAGTGACTCGTGGTTTATTTGTTGTTTTTTTTTGTTTGCGCGTGTGCCAGTAACCCCTGAGTGACATCATAAATTCGAATTCTCTGATTCTCACCGTCCTTGTGACATCATCACTCTAATTCACTCACACGCCCACACATATATATATATATATATATATATATATATTTATGCCGTTATTTTTTATTTATTTATTTTTAAAACAAAAACAAGAAACAGGAAGCAGCGAATAGGTTTCCTTTTTATTATGATTTCTTTTACGTCCAATCACAGCTTAAAGATTCCATCGCTTTACGGAATCGCCGAACGCTGAGTGGCCCCAAAACATTTTTCTCTTCGCTTCTAGAGCACGTGAAAAATCAGCAATTTCACATGCAGTTCAGCGGCGAAGTACTTTGCGTGTGGCTCGTCGCTTCCTGTGTGAATGGAGATTCCTGTTAGGTTTAGGTGATGGCACGGCATTAATAATCTATTAATCATTACACCAATGGAACGTCCTCACAAGGGTAGTTTTGTGTGTGCGTGTATGTTTGTAGGGGAAGGGGTGGTCTCTTTAAAACCGTTGAATTGTTTGGTGTAGTTTTTCACTCGGCGCTCCTCCGTGGGATCGAAAAAAAAAGGGAACATTTATTTTGTTTAAATTTGTCTCTGAACCATCTAAAATTCGTATGGGATTAGTTCATCAGGTGGAAGATGGTCGTACGTCTTCACATTCCTTAGTGGTAAAACTTGCACAATATAATGTCCGGCGAAGGGGTGAAATTTTAGCAACTTGTTTCGAGGGGTGTGTCCTCAGCCCCCTCCTCTTCTCCCTCTTCACACACGACTGTTCCCTTCTTCACACCAGCAACACCATCATCAAATTCGCCAACAACACCACCGTCATAGGTCTGATAACAGATAACGGCGATTCAGGCTATATTAAGGAGGTCCAGCACCTACTGCGATGGTGCAACAACAATAACCTGGACCTTAACACAAACTTAAGACAAAGAAGATGATAATGGACTTCGAGAGATCTAAACAAACTGTGCCCTCTACATTGATGGAGAGGAGGTAGAGAGGGTGGAGTGCTTCAAGTTTCTTGGAGTCCACATCTCTGCCGACTTCACCTGGTTCACAGACATCTCTCATCAGGTGGGCAAGGCACAACAAAGGATGTACTTCCTCAGAAAGCTCAGACAAGCCTGCCTTCCACGACCCCTCCCCTTACAAACTTTTACCGCTCCGCTATCGAGAGCCTCTTGACCTTCTGCTGTACAGTGTGGTTCAGCAGCAGTGCTGCAGAGGACAGGAAGGTCCTGCAGCAGGTGGTGAGGACGGCAGAGCGAGTGATTGGAACTACACTACCCCCCTCAGTGACATTTACACTGGCAGACTTCAGAGAGCCAGTGGAATTATCAGAAACCCCACACACCTTGGACACCCTCTTTTCTCCACTCTCCCTTCTGGAAAAAGCTACAGGACACTAAAAACAAAAACTAACAGACTCAAGGACAGCTTTTACCCACACACTGTTAAACATGCAACCTCACCAATACCACCGTCACACACACTGACTGAATAACCATCATTCAGACCATCTTCCTGGACAGTGCAATATTACTCTTTAAGTGCAATACTCATGTTTAGAGCAGGTCTCGAACATCATACAACATTTTAGCATTATGCACCTTATCAGTAAAAAGCTCTACCTCTCACCCTGTGTATACTATGCACCTTTGACATATCATGCCACCTTCTGTGTATGTCTTTAAATGTGTAAATATGTGTTTGCATATACAGGATATATGTATGTATATGTGTCTATATGTGTACATATAGGTATGTATATATGTGTGTGTAGGTACAGGCACATATAGAGCTTAGTGTAGTTCCTTAGTTGTCTTTTGTGCACTTTTTATAATTGCTGCTAAACTGATTTTCATTGTTCATGCAACAGTTGACAATAAGTCAAGTCAAGTCAGTTTTATTTGTATATCGCTTTTTACAATTGACATTGTCACAAAGCAGCTTTACATAGTAAAATTAAATTAAAACAATAAAAGATCTCTTTATCGTTATCTTTATACCAAGCATGATCCCGATTTGCCCTGATCATATTCCGAGGTTACATCGGAGACAATAAAGAGAACGTCAGTACACATTGCAATACATCGGAGGACATCGTATTTTTTGTGTTCAGAGAACATTGGGAAAACAGAAAAAATAAGGACACATAAGGTATATATATATATACACACACACACACACACACACACTATGTGTCCTTATTTTTTCGATATGTTGTTCCAAGTGATGTTGTTCCAAGGTGTCTTGTGTGTATATATATATATATATACACACAAGACACCTTGGAACAACATCAGTACAAATTGGAGTGACATCGGTATAAATCGGTATAGATTGGAGTAACATCACAATCACATCAGGTAACAATCAGATGAGTTGTTACATACTGTGGAGGAAAAAATCAGGGGTATCAAGTGCCATTGGGGGCGCTGTGTGTTTTGGACCCATGAACTGTGGAAGGCCTGTGGCCTGCTGGTCTGAAATGTCATAATGTCATATATTTGGTCTTACATAAATTAATTATTGATCATTAACATCATCAACATGAATATGAATACAGAAAGTGTAATATCTTTGGAATGAGTCCAATGAAGTCATCTCTAATGAAATATATATTTAAATTGTTAATGATTATACCTATAGCAGAGCAATTGTATGATTTACTGCTTATATGATTATTGGATGATTTATGTGTATGAGGAGATTATTCACTAAAGTGAGCGTAAGATCATTTTATTTCGGCCATTCCAAGGAGATTGGAAAAGGAACAAAATGTCCGTCCTAAGCGATGGGGGGGCATCGAGTCCAGACCTTTCAAGGTCAACTTGACATATGATGTCATTTCTCGGAAAGAGCCATAGTTAACAAGGGGGGTTTCGATGTACCAATCAGAGATGACATATATGATGTCATTCTATCATTTCTCAGAAACAGAGCCAGAGGAACCAATCAGAGTGGAATGGGCACTATATAAGCCAATGCAGAGCTGGTAGACGGGGTCCGAGCTCCTGCCTCGGAACAACTTTTTTGTGTGATTGATTGTATGCTTTTCTTTTCCAAAGCCTAAACACCAGCTGTGTATTCATTGCTTTGATGGATGTTGTGATGTGTTTGTGATATGTCTTTTTGTTCTGGTCATTGTGTAACAGG
>JAQMYF010040377.1:0-11495 GCA_030014195.1 Neosilurus mollespiculum
ACAACAAACAAAAAGACAGAGGGGGGGGGGGGAGAGAGAGAGAGAGAGAGAGAGAGAGAGAGAGAGATTCTCACCACGAGCTGTAGGAACTTGATGTTGAAGTTCAGTAGAAGGGGTGAGATGATGGAAGGAGGAGATGATTGTAGAGATGTTTATCTATAGAAGGACGGCTGGTCTCTCTCTCTTTCCTTTCTCAGACACTCGTCTTTATATGCTTTCATATGCACACGTCACATGACATGGTGTGATTCTTCTGTAGACGTTGTAGTTGACACTAGATCAGCTAAAACTGGCTTCCTCCCTTTCTGCATTTTGTGATTGTTTAAGGTCAGTAATAAAGAAACGCAGACGTCCTCAATGCGATGCGTTGCTTGCTATGCCTCAGCTGTACCAGTTCATGGGTCTGGTGTAAGTTTGGTCCAAATCCATTCAGGTGTGTACCCTGCATGGTGTTCAATAGTTTTCTCAGGTGACTTTATGTGACTTTGACCTTTGACCTATGACCTCAGAACCTGTACCAGTTGATGGGCCTTTAGTGAGAAATTGGTGAAAGTTGGACGAAACTTTCGCGTTGAGGGATATGAAAGATAGAGCGCAAACACGCACACACGGTCAGCATGAAAACATAACGCCTCCGGCACCAGCATGTTAGCGTAAGGTTTGAGGTCTGTAGCTTGGAAACACTGAAACTTCACCGTTATTAATCATGAAATAGTCTTGAGAGAAATAGTTTATTCCAGGTTGATATGATGCTACATTCGTGCTTCTTTCTCTAATAAATTTCTTCTCTGTACAGATGTTGGGGTTAAACTTGAGGTGTAAATAAAGCAT
Organism: Neosilurus mollespiculum; assembly: GCA_030014195.1. Taxonomy (NCBI): domain Eukaryota; kingdom Metazoa; phylum Chordata; class Actinopteri; order Siluriformes; family Plotosidae; genus Neosilurus; species Neosilurus mollespiculum. Next base: position 832 of record JAQMYF010040377.1, read on the forward strand.
CAGTTGTTGATTGATTGATTTGAATTCTCACCATCAACAGGGTATAATATCATTAAAGGGTAAAGGCACAACACTGGGTCCAAAAAGTATGCTAAGGTTTTGGAGCGACAGTTTTCAGAAGGAAAGCCATGTAGATTTCACCGAAACACAAAACCTCATTCTGTGCACATTACAAAGGCATAGCTGTGAAAGGAGAGTGTAGCCAGTGTGTGCAGCATCTGTTGTTAGCCCACCCGCTAGTGACCTGTCCAGTTTTAGCTTAGCTGCTAGCCGGTCTGTCCATTCATTCATTCATTCATTTTCTAAACCGCTTATTCCTAATTAGGGTCGCAGGGAGGCTGGCGCCCATCTCAGCCGACTCTGGGCGAGGTCGGGGTACACCCTGGACAGCTCGCCAGGCCATCACAGGTCCCCGGTCTGTCCAGTGTTAACCTATTCATTTGCCTGTCTGTCTGATGTTGCCTAGCCGATAGCCGGCCTCCATTGTTAGCCTACCTGCTAGCCGACCTGTCTGGTGTTAGCACTGCTGCTAGCTGGTCTGTCTAGTGTTTTCATTAAGCCTATCCATTAGCCTGTCTGTCTGTTTTTTAGCCTAGCCGACAGCCGGCCTCCATTGTTAGCCTACCTGCTAGCCGACCTATCTGGTGTTAGCCTAGCTGCTAGCCGGTCTGTCCAATGTTAGCCTATTCATCAGCCTGTCTGTCTGGTGTCAGCCTTGCCAATATCCACCCTCCATTTTTAGCCCATCTGCTAGCCGACCTGTCAAGCGTTAGCCTGGCTGCGATCCGGTCTGTCTAGTGTCTAGCGCTAGGCGGCCTGTCTGGCCTTAGCATAGCTGCTAGCTGGCCTACCCGGTGTTAGCCTAACTGTGTGCTGGCCTGTGGGGTGTTAGCCTAGCCACTAGCTGGCATGTCTGGTGTTAGCCATTAGTCTGTGTGTCTGGTCTTAGCCTAGCCATTAGCCGGTCTGTCTGGTGTTAGCCTCACTGCTAGCAGACCTGTCCTGTGTCTGACCTGCTCTGTCTAGTCTGCTAGCTGGCCTGTCTGGTATTGGACCCATGCTAGGGGGCCTATGCTTTGCTAACTCCAGCACACGTCTGTGCCTCTGGGCTTGGAACTAGAACTTTTTCAGGTGCAGGACACTAAAAACAAAAACTACAGGCTCAAGATCAGCTTTTACCCACAAGCTGTTAAACATGTAACTCCACCACCACCACCGTCACACACACTGACTGAATAACCATCATTCAGACCATCTTCCTGGACCACGCAATAATACTTATGTTTAGAGCAGGTCTAGAACATCATATAAGATTTTAGCATCATGCACCTCATGATTAAAAAGCTCTACCTCTCACCCTGTGTATACCTGCACTTTAACATATCATGCACCCTTCTGTGTACGTCTCTAAATGGGTGAATATGTGGATAGATGTGAATGTGTTTGCATATACAGGAGATATGTATGTATATGTGTCTATATGTGTATGTAGGTATATGTGTATGTATATGTAGCTTAGTTACTTTGGTTGTCTTTTGTGTACTTTCTCATAATTGCTGCAAAACTGATTTTCATTGTTCATGCAATAGTTGACAATAAAGATCTCTTTAAAATAAGTTGTTTTGTTATTTATCAAGTTGTTGCTATTTATTGAAGTGTTTTCTCAGCGTGGTGTGTGTTAAAACCACAGGTTTCACACTACATCAGTGAAAAGTCACGTCAGTAACGTTTTTTCTTTCTGTTTAAAGTTCACGTTCGTGTTAGATCTCGAGGGAAGAACTGGTGAAGCTTTAAAGGTTTGACGATGTTAATAATTAGCACCGAACTTCAAGAACATTAATTCCAGATTGATATTGTGACAAAAAAAGGTCCTGGGTTCAAGTCCCGGGTTCGACAAGGACGTTTCAGGGTAGAGTTTGCATGCGTGCATGGGCTTCCTCCAGGTATTCTGGTTTCCTTCCATTGTCTAAAGGCATGCATAGTAGGCTAATTGGCTGTTCCAAATTGCCCCTCGATGTGAGTGTGTATGTGAATGACTGTGAGTGTGTTGGCCCTGCAATGGATCGGCATGCTGATCCGGATGTAGCCTGCCTTCGACCAGAGTCGCTAAGATAGACGCCGGCCTCCACATTCACTGGTGAAGATCCTGTCTGTGTTTTATCTTCTATTATCAGTTCATTCTGGATGATTAAAAAGGTTTCCTGGTGAACCACCCCAGCTCAGTATCTCTTGTTCACCTGTTCTAAATTTTGTTTTGGATCTTTATTCTCTATATAAAGCTTTATTTAATATACCTGGAACTGAACAGGAACTTCAATGCTATGTTGATTATGGGAGGTAACAGAGCTGAAAACTTTTAAGAAGTTGTTGTACTGTTCTGTTCCGTGAAATGTTTTGTCAGCATCATATTGTGTTGAAACAATTTTTTTTAACTCTGAACGTCTCACACCAGTGGCTTTCTGTAGCTGTTTAAAGATCACATGATGTTTGTTGAGATCTGGAGGTGTGAACTGGTGGAAGAAGACCGTAAAAGTAAAAATAAAAATGGTGAACTTCAGCAATTTTAAAACACAACAATTTTACCATTATTTACAGTTTTAATTTTAATAATGAACGACACATCATATATATATATATATATATTATACTGTTTATAATCAGGTTTATCAGTGTAGAACGTCCATGAAATCACTTACTTATCTATTACTAGCTGAATTGTAAACAGTTCTTCATTCTGAAAAAGGGGTGTCTCTCTCTCTCTCTCTCTCTCTCTCTCTCTCTCTCTCTCTCTCTCTCTCTCTGGTCCTGGGTTTGAGTTCCAGGTTTGGTGAGGGTGTTCTGTGTGGAGGTTGTGTGTTCTGCCCGTGGTTGCATGGGTTTCTTCTGGGTACTCCAGTTTCCTCCCACAGTTAAAAGACATGCAATAATATTAATATTCTATTACATTTAATATGCAAATTAATATGCATAATATGCAGCTGCCGCCCTTGAATCGCCACCTTATTATGGTGGAGGTGTCTGCGTGTCCTAATGGTCCTGGGAGCTATGTTGTCGGGGGCATTATGCCCCTGGTAGGGTCACCCAAGGCAAACAGGTCCTAGGTGACAGTCCAGACTAGGTTCAGAAGACCCCTATGAACAAATCAAGCGCAAAGACTAAGTTTCTCTTGCCCAGACACGGGTGACCGGGGTCCCCGGTAGGGAGGAGGGGCTCAAAGGCAAGTGCCTGGTGGTCGGGCTTCTGCCCATGGAACCCAGCCAAGCCCAGCCCAAAGAGGAGACATGGGTCTGCCTTTCCATGGATCCAACACCTGTGGGAGGGGCTATAGGGGTCAGGTGCACTGTGAGCTGGGTGGCAGTCAAACACGTGGGCTCTGCTGGACCGATCCTCAAGCTACTGTCATCTCTCTTGCGTGGAAGGAGCCTGAGCTGGTGTGTGAGGTTGAGAGATACCGATTCGACATAGTCAGGACCCATCTCTAGAGGGGCTGGACCTTATTTCATTCTGGAGTTGCTCATGGGGAGAGGCGGCAAGCCGGTGTGGGCATTCTTGTTGCCCCCCGTCTCAGTGCCCACATGTTGGGGTTCTCCTTGGTTGATGACAGGGTAGCTTCCCTCCACCTTTGGGTGGGGGGACGGGTCCTGACTGCTGTTTGTGCTTATGCACCAAATGACAGTTTAGAGTACCCACCCTTTTTGGAGTCCCTAGGGGGTGTGCTAGAAAGCGACCCGTGGGGTCTCCCTTGTCATCCTGGGAGACTTCAACGCCCATGTGGGCAATGACAGAGTGACCTGGAAGGGTGTGATGGAAGGTACGGCCTCTCCGATCTGAACCAGAATGGTATTTCATCGTTGGACGTCTGTTCTCATCACGGTTTGTCCATCACCATGTTCGAACACAAGGGTGTCCATAATTGCAGTTTGCACCTGGACAAATCAGTGATCAGTGATTGGGTTTTGGAAATGATGCTGATCAGTGATTGGGTGTTGGGAATAATGTGTGTGATGAAATAACGAGGTGCTAAGATGAACCAGTTTCACATCGAACAGTGAAGTTTTATTAAAGATCTGCAGGAAGATGGACAGAGAAGCGAAGATTATGTTGATTAAAAAGCTTTTTGCACGAGTGTACAGGTGTTGGAGAATAAATGAAGGTTAATGTAGTTAATGAAGTGTCTTTTACTCTGATTTTACAGTTTTCTAACAGGAAAAACTCTGACTGTAACCATAACAACACCCTTATGATGATTGCTGGGAAAAGGTCGGGCAATCTGATTGGTCAGAAGATTAAAGAGTTCTTCTATAACGAAAAAACATCTACTTCCTGTAGAGGTCTCTGTAACCTGCTCTGGCCGAGTGTAAAATAAACACAGATATTCACGATCCTTATGTACCTCCACCAGGAGTTGTTTTTATCTGTGTTTGATTGTTTGTGTGGAAGATGATACTCAGATTTGGATGAAATTCTTTTCTACAATACGGTGGGGTTCATGTAACAAACCATGAAATTTTGGAGCTGATCCATGTATGGGATAATGTTGAAAAAAAAAAAATGCCCTTTTTATAATATGCGCCAAAATGTTCATTAGACGTCCACTAGGGGGAGACATTTCATTATAATTACACCGAGTTATAATAATCCATCAGTGCCTGGTGGAGGTACCTTACACTCTGTGAGTGCTGCTCTAGTTAAAAATGCTTTTTTTTAGATTTAAAAAGAGAATCTCAGATTATATAAGAGGCTGTATTTTCTCAGCTGGTAATCTCGGAAACATAACAAATTGCTGACGATACATTCTTCCGATTCGATCCTTCAGGGTTTCAAAGGTGGGGTTCCTGATATGAAGGGTCTGGAGATCCGTGTAGGCCTTGTGAAATAGTGAAATAAGTGAGAAGTGAGAGAAATAGAATGTGAGAGAGACAGAGAGAGAGAGATAGATTCTCACCACGAGCTGTAGGAACTTGATGTTGAAGTTCAGTAGAAGGGGTTTATGTTTATAGAGAAATGTAGAAGGACGGCTCACCACCACCACCCCTCCCCCCCCTCCTTTCTCAGACACTCATCTTTTCATAACTCTGCTCTCACGTACACACGTCATTTGCCTTCTATAGATTCCGGTCATGGTACATATTTTTACTTTTGCGCTGGTGTGTGAGAGATCTGAATCGCTCAGTATAGCTTATAGTATACTTGTACTATCTGAGAAGATTTGGGCAGGTGAATATGAATTCTGGGAGGATCCACTGACCATCAGTGACTCCCTACTTGGACAGCAAACTTTATGTTTTTCCCAGTGTTTTCTACTTTTATTATTTTCTTTTCTTTTTTTTTCTTGTTCTACCATTTCAGAGATCCTGACACACCATTTGTCTCAGACGCTGGTTGGAATAAAGGGTCACTTATTTGTGATGTAGGAACATCGTTCACTTAATAATCCTCCTTTTACTCCTCGAAGCTTTTCAATGTACCATCCAGTAGAAATGCTTCTGTAATGTGGAAACTGGAAACTGGAGGTGATAGTTGGATGCTTGGACCCCGCAGATCAGATCACCGCATGCAGATAACGTATCATGTTATTTTTGGCCACAAACCTGCTGTTAGAACACACATTGTGCTGAGAAAACATTTCTATTGACACAAAAAAGAAAGAAAGAAAATAGAAGCACTCCGAGAGTGTAAGCCTCCACCAAAAACAGCAAAAAAAAAATAAAAATACACCCATTCGAAGATCTGGATTATCTGCAAAATTTAATGGAGTGTTACTTGTGCAACACTCAACAAAACTTCTGTTTTAATCAACATACTGCAGAAAATTGCTAACAAAAAAATACCAACACCCACAATACCTAACCTCCTTGGCAGAGCTAGGACAGAAATCGGATTCACTGTAGTAAAACAGTTCAGATTTTTAATAAAAATGAAGTGAAAGCTCATGTATTAAAGCGCCTCGTGTACAGAGAGTGTTGCTGTGCAGTGTGTTGAAATGACGATGAGAAAATGAACCAGTTTCACATCAAGCTTTATTGAAGTTTTATTTAAGATCTGCAGGAAGATTAACAGAGAGAAATGTGTTATCTTATAGATTTACTGAAAACAATACGACACTAAAACAATACATGAAAACATGTGATTTAATACATATAAATGCGGTTATTGGGAAATAACTGTGGTGTAAGAAGAATGAAAAGACTAGGAACATGCTATTAGAGCAAAATAATCAAACAGCTTAATACTACTATTAGGGTCATGGGGAGGCTGGACACACTGGGCGAGGGTGGGGTACACCCGGAACAGACAATCGCAGGGCCATCACACACTCAACTGTTTACACTCACACTCACTCTCACACCTAGGGGCGATTTGAAACAGCCAGTTAGCCTACAGTGCATGTCTTTGGACTGTGGGAGAAAACCAGAGTACCCAGAGGAAACCCACACAAGCACAGGGAGAACATGCAAACTCTGCACAGAAACGCTTGAGCCTGGGAATCGGACCCAGGACCTTCTTGCTGTGAGGCGGATGCTGCCCCGATTCCTATCCTGCACTTGTATATTGGGAACAATCCGCAGTCCAGTTAAATGTCTGAGTCGAGATGTAACTGTAGCTCACGTTAACTGTGCATGTAAACGTACAGACTGATTATTTTTCTTCAGCTCCACAGCGTCACTGGGTTTTATTCCTCACGCTGCATTTTAGTTCAGCTTTTTTTTTTATTGAAATATTTAACTAAAGAAATATGAAATAAAGATCAAAATAAGAAAAATTTTAAACTGAATATCAAAATAAAGAAATATCTATTTAAAGCAATAACTAATTATAGAAATATATGAATAAAGAAAAACTAATTGAAGAAATATCAAAAAAAATATCTGAATAAAAAATATCTAATTAAAGAAATATCTAAAGAAATAGCTAATTAAAGAAATATCTAAAGAAATAGCTAATTAAAGAAATATCAGAATAAAGACATATCTCATTAAAAAAATTTGAATAAAGAAATGTTCAATAAATGAAATATCGGCATGATTTAAAATATTTGTTTGTTTTTTCTGAAGTAAGTAAACAAAGCAGTTTCAGTTCTAACTGAAGAATTTAAGTGAACAATCTCAGATGATATTAAAACAAACACAGAGAACCAAAAACACTGAAGTCTTGTTTATAAAGTCTGGTGAGGTGCACGTTCAACCGATTAACACTCATTTCACTGAATTCATAAGAACCATCCACTTCATTCTGCAGAACGAGGTAGGCTTTCGAAATGGTGCGTTTATTCGGTAACATAATGGTGCGGTAACAACAGAATGCGGTCCAGTAATAACTGGGGATATTAACACCGTTGGAAATTGTATCATGTTTCTTTCCCTGTTTTCTTTTAATGGTTATCCATTCATTCCCCGGAACGACTCCAGTCACTATATAAACCGGATTATAAACCAGATTTTTTGTTTTGCAATCTCTGACTATTTCCTTCCTCATCGGTTCCTCCACGTACACTGACCAGTTCCCGTTGCTGTATCGTGTTTGTGGTGCAACATTAGTAAAAGTGAAGGTGGACTCGGCCTGGGCGACATTTGCAGCGTACTGATTGGGAAACACGTGACCTCTAGTATATTCAATATTGTGTGCGTTGTTACTCATGCTCTCGCTGTAGTCTCTGTTCACAGCCTGATTTAAAAAACTGTCCACCAGCTCTTCTGAGATAATCTCCATCTCTGGACGGTCAATTTTTTCCAGCTGTTACGAAGGAAGAGAAAGAACCCGTTATTCAGTGAAAACACACTACCCTGTTCTTCAGGCTGCAGGACAGGACGATTTGGGCTTTAAAACAGAGTGTTTTCATTGACATTTTCGTGTGAATCAAATATAGAAGATATTGATTAAAAACAACTCTGATCCGTTGATATCTACATCATCCTTATTCTTTCTGTGCAAACATACAGCACAAAATCTCCTGAAATTATTAATTCGGTAAAACTTCACTCACCTGAGGTTCATTCTTCCACCCTTCACGTGGCCTAGAGTGATCGTTATCAATGAAGTTGTAGGCCGAGTAAACAGGGATCCTATGCTTGATGTCATACAGGGTTGCGTATCTGTACTTGTTTTCCCATCGCTGGCAGATCATCTTATAGTCATTCCCTTTCAAAATAGTTGGGATGATATTAATATTTCTATTAGGTTGTTTAATGAATGCCGGACCACACTTAGATTGAGATACCCAGTCTTTCTGACTATTGATAACCTCCATCAGGGTCAGTGAGGAGAAGGAGGAGAGCAGGAGCACCAGAACGAGGAGCTTCATCCTGATATACAGGAGATGAGTGTGTGAGGAGTGTGCGAGGTGATGTGGAGAGAAATTTACCTGAGGACAAAACGAACATGAACACAAACGGTCTCTGTTAGCAAACTCTGTGGATTATAACTGACTAAGATTATTTGAAAAATAAGTAAACAAACAAATGAGTAAACACTGCGATGGCCTGGTGAGCTGTTGAGGGTGGACCCCGCCCTTGCCTAGAGTCGGCTGAGATGGGCGCCAGCCTCCCCGCGACCCTAATTAGGATTAAGCGCTTCAGAAAATGAATGAATGAATGGATGAGTAGATATAAGAGATTAAAAGTTTAAAAAGATCCTGAAAATCAACTTGAAAATTTATTTTTCCAGGAGGAACCCATATATACATTAAGTCCTTTGGGAGAAAAGTGAAAATGAATATCAAGATTGCTGTCAGTGATAAGTGCAAATATCTTAAAATACCTTAAAATATCTTCCAGGGAAGTCCATACTTAGCTAAGCTTATCTACTGCTGCCAGACCTGGTGGGTCTCCTGTTAAAAATGTCCACAAACTGTTGAGAGAGAAAGAAATGTACTGATCTGTGGAGACCTGAACGCCCGCACCACCTCCCTCCCCGAATTTAACACCGAGCAGGGTAACAACCTTATATTCGGACAACATCACCCCAGAAACCCAACTAACCTTCCGCACCACAACTTCGACTTACATGTGAACAGAGACGGGAAGGACCTGCTGCAGCTCTGTCGAAACCTGGGTCTGTATATCATTAACGGTAGAACACGAGGAGACTCTTTGGGAAGATTCACGTTCTGCTCGCCTCTCAGCAACAGCACAGTAGATTATATGATAACAGATTTAGACCCTTTCTGTGTCAGCGCGTCCACTGTTAAACCTCAAACCCCTCTGTCTGATCACAGCCAAATTACTGTGTTCATTAAAAGGACAGGAACCAACAGCACCGCACACACACACACACACACACACACACACACGAGGAATCCATAAACACTAATAGTTTCTGGGAGCTCTGGAGAAATCTGAATAAATCCAAGCCTTTCTTTCATTCATTCATTTTCTGAAACGCTTAATCCTAATTAGGGTCACGGGGCGCTGACTCTGGGCGAAGGGAGAATACACCCTGGACAGCTTGCCAGGCCATTTCAGATCAATCTAAACCTGAGTTCGAAATACAAAATGGTGACGTATGAGTCAGTCACTTTTAATTACTTTACATACCTAACATTAATGACAACAATCACGAACAGGACACCATCATTAAAAACCATCATTAAAAATCTTAACACATTACAATCGGATATAAAAGACTCCCAGAATCCCCTGGACTCACCTATTACTGACCAGGAACTCTCAGATACATTAGGAACTCTCAAACCCAGAAAACCAAGCAAAAAATTGGCAAATTCCAACAGGCTCTCTTTAAATGACTCAACCTGATTCTGAGTGTTCTGACATCTGGACACAAATATCTTTTAAATTCCACCCTAATAATTACCGGGGCGTCTGTGTGAACAGTAACCTGGAAAAGGTTCTATGCAGCATTATTAATTATAGACTTTATACCACCCCCAGTGCAGCTAACTGGGTTATCAAATGCCGGCCGTGTCTCTCACTGTCTATGGTGAGAGGATGTAAAAGAACCATTGCTGATTTTCGTCAAGAGTAGCTGCATAGCCGTCTGCGTGTTTCTGCCCTGCGATGGCCTGGCGAGCTGTCCGGGGTGTACTCTTCCCTCGCCCGGAGTCGGCTGAGATGGGCGCCAGCCTCCCCGCGACCCTAATTATGATTAAGCGGCTCAGAAAATGAAATGACATGACCAAATCACCGCACCACCGATCATATTCACACCCTACACACCCTCATTAACCTCCACATTAACCAGAACAACAACTAAATATTTGCATGTTTTATTTGTTTTTTGAACCGCTTAATCCTAATTAGGGTCGTGAAGAGGATGGCGCCCATCTCAGCCGACTCTGGGCAAAAGTGGGGTACACACTGAACAGCTCACCAGCCCATAACAGTGCCAACACACATACAACCATTCACACTCACGCTCACACTTTGGGGTGATTTGGAACAAACAGTTAGCCTACTGTGCCTACTGACACGGGAAACAAGCGCGGCATTCTACGCAATTAAAAAACTAATTCGTCTTGAAATCTCAATTCTGGATCAAATTATACCAATCGGTAATCGAGCCGATCCTGCTGTACGGTAATGAGGTCTGGGGGCCACTTTCAAACCAAAACTTTACACAGTGGGACACCCAGTTGAAATTTCACACGTACAATTCTGCAAATCAATTCTACAAATTCACAGAAACACCACCAACACCGGCTGCAGAGC
>JAQMYF010040378.1:0-11493 GCA_030014195.1 Neosilurus mollespiculum
ATATATCACTATTGACTGTGTCCCTCTGCATAATTATTTTATAATTTTATAATTATTTCAAACGAATACTGGTAAATTTGCATATTTTACAAATATCCAAAAATTTATTTAGTTACTATTCCACTAAAACCCCTGTTGATACTACTGAGTAAATGTAATAAATATGAGCTTCTTGAACAGGATTGTGTTTGGTTCCATTTACTGTGCTTTATTCTTATTAAGTGTTTCCATCCGATTACTGTACTTTACTCCATTTTAGTTATTAGGCAGAGAAATGGTAATTGTCTGTGTTCTATCGTGGAAAATAAAACTGGAAAATACAGGAAATTATAAAGATGTTAGCAAAATCAGACAGATGAAGAAAGCAGACAGGTATACAAAGAGATGCTGAGGCAAGGCACTGCCCTGCCACCAACACTGCCCTGCCACCAACTGGATTTAAATGTGCAATTAACAAAGTCTTTAATGAGATAATTAATGTAGTTATTATTATGTTATAGTTAAACCCTCAGTTTACCCTTAACTGATGCAGTGAGTAGCTTTTTTTCTTAAATAATATAATGCATTTTTATTTTATTAATTATTCTTATTTAATATTCTCCATCATCTTTATTTTATTTTAGTCACCATGTTTATCTGTGATCAAGGGCCACAATGGAAATAGGTTATATACTTTTTTTGTGTTACCCTGGTTGTATATTTAATTATTTTATATTTTTGACAAATTTGACATATTTCTGAAATTATTAAAACTGGGTTAAAAACTGTCCAACACATTATTAAGACCTGGTAGGGTGGTGGTAAATCTTCTTACACAAAATGTGATTCAGAATGAAAGAAAAAAACAAAAACAAAACCAATCCCTTGAAGTCAAGGCATCAGCTGTTTATGGAGCATAAAGATCTGACTCTGGAATAATGAAAAAAGCCCATGTGATCAAATGATTCCAGATCTACTCTATTCCAATGTAATGGACATATCAGAGTAAGGAGTAAAGTGCATGAAGCAATGTATGTGTCATGCATGGTGGCATGGATATAAAATTTGTACTGTACTGTCCCAATAATTCTTCCTGATACCTTTCTATCACAAATCACTCCTGCCACTCTTGTCCTGCCTTACTGCACTCTCTTACATTTATATCATTTGACAGACACCCTTATCCAGAGTGACTTACATCTGTAATTTTTGTGCAACTGAGCAATTGAGGACCCAGCAGTGAGCAAGGGCCCAGCAGTGGCAGGTTGGTGGACCCCTGACCTTCATATCAATAAGCCAGAGCCTTAAGAACTGTGCCACCACTGCCCTCTTCTTCCCCACCATACCACACTCTTCATTATATGAACAGTTATCCTAATATAAGTATTTTAAATAATCTATCTTTACCAGCCCTCTTCCTACCAACATGAAGTTTCTTCCTTGAGTAAACTGAGGGAGTTTTTCCTTGCCATTGTCACCGCGGCCTTGCTCATTATGAATGCGTAGGCTTTGCTGCAAATTTTTTAAATCCTTTTTAAAATTCGTTTTACTGTGCAAAGCTGTTTTGCGACAATGTCAACTGTGAAAAAGTGCTATACAAATAAAACTGAATTGAATTGAATTGAATTCCTCCATCTCATTTACACACATGTACTCGGTCTAACTCCAACTGACCTTCAGTCCCCTTCTCACCAGTGTACACCGCCACTCCTCCAGGCTCACTTTAACCCACTGCCTCCTCTCACTACAGATCACAATGTCATCCACTAACATTATAATCCAAGAATACTCCTGTCTAATTTCATCTGTCAGCCTGTCTATCACCACTGCAAACAGGAAAGGGCTTAGAGCTGATCTTTGATGCAATCCCATCTCTACCATAAACCAGTATATCATTCCTATTGCACACCTCTCCACTATCTTCATACATATCTTGCACTAGTCCCCCACAAGTTCTCTCTCCGAACCCAATGATAAGCCTTCCCTATCCACAAACTTAGCCCAGAATTCCTTCTCTGTATTTCTCCATCTCACATCTGTTGTGCTCTTTCTTGGTATGAAACCATATAACATCTCACAGATCATCACCTCTGTTCTCAGTCTAGCCTCTACTCCTCTTTCCCCATATCTTCATGGTGTTGCTAATCAACTTAATGCACCCAATTTGCTTTCTCTTTCACTCATTTTGTACCTTCATTAACTCAATCATTCAATTTACCAAATTGCTTAATTGTACTACAATTGTGGGGAGGCTGGTGCCTCTCTCAGACAACTCTGGTAGTTGGGTGGGATACACCCTAAACAGCTCACCAGACCATTGCAGTGCAGCACACACACAACCTTTTACACTCACACTCTCACCTAGGGACAATTTGGAACAACCAGTTAAATTAATGTGCATGCCTTTGGACTGTGGGAGGAAACCCAGGCAAGCACAGGAAGAATATACAAACTCCACACAGAAATGCCTGAGCCTGGTAAGCAAAGCTGGGACCTTCTTGCTGTGAAGTGGATGTGCTAACCACTACACCACTGTTACTCAGAGTATTCCCTCTACCTTCTCAACACACTCTACTCGCTTGACAACACATTTCCGTACATCCTTTATCACCCCAACCTTTATTAGATGGTTGTGCAACCAGAAATATTTTATTCTTGAGTGGTTAGTAAAAATCTCGTAAGTCATTCAAGTAGTGTTTTAGAAATGATGAAAACGTCTCAACAGACTGCTACTTGGTGACTTACTAGGTTTTAACAGGATTAAATATCTAAGAAAATATACAGTAGGGCTGTGACAAAAATGCAACATTTCACTCTTAATCTGTTTGTATAACCCTTCTACAGTTAAAAACTAGTTACAGTAAGTTGGATGGAGACAGATCTAAAATTTTATGACGTTTCATCAAAATATATTTGTACATTTAAAAAATATGATAATTATTACTATATAATGTATTATTGAATAAATCTTTTAAACATATTCTTTTAATGGGGTTACTGTCATGAAATATGCATAATATTTTTGATTGGGAATCCATATAGATGGATGTGTTGTTTTGTATACAGTACCAGTCAAATCTGGACACACCTACTTCTGTTAGAATGAGTGGGTGTGTCTGGACTTTTGACCTGTACTGTAGGTTATAGCAGCAGTTAAAAACAATTGTTTTCTCACCAGACTGTTTTTTTTTTACCCTTCTTCTGAAGTTATGCTGTAATCCACCCTACACATAACTCTGAAAAACTTTCTGCAGTCAAAGTTAGATGAGAGCGAAATGGGACGGTCATTCAACTTAGAATTTGGGAAATCAGGAACTTGGGCAATATCCAACTTGTCTAATGTTCCCAAGGTTGGGGGGTCAAGCCCCACTATCAACGGGATGTCACTGCTGTCCCCCCAGTGCAGCTAACTGGGTTATCAAAGGCCAGCCATGTCTCTTACTGTCTATGGTGAGAGGCATGTAAAAAAACCATTGCTGATTTTCGTCAAGAGTAGGCGTGTTTCTGCCCTGCCGTGGCCTGGCGAGCTGTCCAGGGCGCCAGCCTCCCCGCGACCCTAATTAGGATTAAGCGATTCAGAAAATTAATGAATGGATAGATATAAAATAAGGTTTTATGTATTTGAATTTATAAAACAAAAAAAAATTTAATAATTTGGAATTTTTGGGGTTCAGTGATTTCAGTATGTGAGTTCTGGTACAGGGTGACCTTCGTTCTTATTAACATGAATACCAGTCAAAAGTTTGGATGTAGAAGTAATTGTGTCCAAACCGTTGACTGGTACTCCATGTACTTTACAAGTTTGTTTGGGTAAATGTGACTCATTTTACAAAAAGATAAATAAATTAATTTTAACCACTCTTTATGTAATGTAGTAAATCATGCATCACTATGTGGCTAAACACCATGTTGCATTTTAAGTTGGCAGCAGGCCGTCTTTTAACACTTTTTTTTGGTAGTTACTTGTACCCTGATATTACTATGGGTGTTTTCTTAGGCCAATAGTATCAAAGAGCATGAATATGGACTTTGTTTCTGACAAAAGTGCATTTTTATTTTGGGTTGTTGGGTTTTTCAAAATGGCAGCTGGAAAAAAAAAAGGCCATTTGTACATGATGCCGTTTATTCACTGTTGTAAACATTCTCAGAATATGTCTTGTTCAGGTTTTTCTGATTACTGAATACATATTGCGAGAGATACAACTATTGAAGTTACAGTATGCTGGGGACCAATTTTATAGTCAATATTAATGTTTATTTTCTCTGATTTTCACCTTTATATTAAATATTACAAGTTTGATTAGTGCACAGCACAGCAGAGATACCTGTGATGTTTATTTCTTAATTTCTGGAATCCTTATGTGCTTTCAGAATGGAAATACAACGCTGTTGTAACTGAATTGCCTACTACATAACTTTCCTAAGAGAGTGAATGAAGGCAGATGTGACTGAGACTTATAATACACACAGTGATATTTTTGTGAAGTTTACAAAGAGATTTCACTTTATTTTTGCATTTGAGAGCAAAACTTTGTACATAAGTTGTTGTGGAAATGTTGTTACTATTTGAATAAATGAATTCATATCGTTCAATGTTCATCTGAACCGCTTAATCATTTACAGCATTTGTCTTAATCCTAATTAGGGTCGTGGGGAGGCTGTCCCAGGTCCTCTTATCTGTTTCTTATCTGCGAGAAATGGGTTCCAGACCTGAATCAGCATTTTCAAAAAAACTTGCAGGACCCGATATAAAAATGAGTCACAAAATTCCAAAAAATAAGGCACAAAATCCCTTAATTTACCCCTCCCTAATATTACACTGTTGTACAGAAAGAAAAAAAAAACATTTTACATCACATGATCAAGGTTTGTCTTTTAATTAGGTCGACTATCTACTTAATTAATTATAATGATAATTTAAAAAAATTGGTTCAAGGTGAGTATAAATAGAGCCAACATTTTGAAATACATGACTATTAAACCAAAATGCATTCACTTTTTTTGTTGTGCTACTGAGAAAGTGGTGTGAGTAGGTGTAAGTGTGAATGTGAATGGTTGTGTGTGTTGGCCCTGTGATGGCCTGGCGTGCTGTTCAGGGTGAACCCCGCCTTCGCTCCAGCCTCCCCGCAAGCTTAATTAGGATTAAGCAGCTTAGAAAACAAATGAAGAATATTTATTCATTCATTCATTTTCTAAACCGCTTAATCCTAATTAGGGTCCCGGGGAGGCTGGCGCCCATCTCAGCTGACTCTGGGCGAGGGCAGAGTACATCCTGGACAGCTCGCCAGGCCATCATAGGGCAGAAATACGCTGACCGCTATGCAGCCTACTCTAATCTAAATGCTAAATCTAAATCTTACATCTAAATCTAAATGTTAAATGTTTTGTGGATATGCTAATTGACCACGCCCCCAGGCGGTACCTCAAGCATAACCATGCCCACAACCCAGGACCATGCAGGACAGATGAACATGGCTGCCAGCTTTCTCCAAGCAGGAGAGATGGAACTGGTGCTAATGCCAGCTGTGTGAGCTGCACTTCAAAGTGCACTTCCACAGGTACCATTCACGCCATCTACGGTAAGTAAAGAAGTTTGAATTTGACCTTTTTTAATTAATTCGAGAGTGAGTATTATTAAGATAACCGACATTTGCCGTTCTTCTGTTTCACTTCTGCAGATTCGTCAAGACGATAACACTTGTTCAAAGTGAAATCTGGTGCTCCACTTTGCTGTTCAATAAAGTGAAACGTGTCATGTCTCAAAGCATATGAATAAAATGAATAAAAAAAAACAAAAATAAATTAATAAAATACATAAAGATCTTGATAATTAAACTGAGCGCCAGCAGGATTCGAACCCGGGTCGGCACGTTAAAAGGCATGCTAGTGTAAGCATCGCGATTATCCACTGCTTTACAACTCAGCTGAGAGAACTGCCCTTAATCAAGTGTCTCCCAAAAATACGCCAATATTAGTGTTTATTTTTATCATTCACAAGATAACACGGATCTCTTATAAAATTAAAGTGATCTTTAACAAATATAAATGTATTTCTTTTCACTCTCAACTTGTGTAGGCTGCATTATTTCACATTAACTTTTTATTATCTACGGGAATATGCTCACACAGCTGGCATTAGCACGAGTTCCATCTCTCCTGCTTGGAGAGAGCTGGCGGCCATGTTCATATTCATATTTACCATTTAACATTTAGATTTAACATTTAACATTTAGATTTAGATTTAGCATTTAAATTTAGATGTAACATTTAGATTTAGATTTAGCATTTAGGTTGGACAAGCAAACATTTTTTTAAACAGTTAAATGTAAGACGTTTTAGATGTGACTCAAACTTAAATGTGAGGAAAAATTAGCTAAATGTGGAAGTGTGCTCTAAAACTTTGCAGTCAAACTTTTACATTTCGCGCTCCATAAAAATGAATAGACAAAGAGGCTTATGGAGGATTGAATGTGAAGAACAAAACAAAGGCCAGAAGTTAGCATGGTGCAATGTTTTCATTCTGAATGTAACCACTAGTCTGAAAGCCCTTTGCTTTCCCAGAAGAGAAAAACAGAAGATGACTTTCGATAGAGGGAAATCTGTCATAAGGTATTTATTTCTGGCGTACTCAGTTTAGATTCTTCACAGTAGCTGGACATAAAATGCTTCTGAATGTTTTTGACTGAAAGAAAACTGTAAGGTTAAGTCATTCATTCATTCATTCATTCATATGTCAAACTACTTGTCATTAATCCTACTAGAGTTATGGGGAGACAGGAGCCAACTCTGGCCATTCACACACACACACACACACACACACACACACACACACACACACTTAGGGGCAATCTGGAACAGCCATTTAGTCTAATGTGCATGTCTTTTGACTGTGGGAGAAAACTGGAGTACCCCAAAGAAACCCACTCAAGAAGCTCCACAAAAAAAACACCCTCACTGGGCTCAGGACTTGAACCCAGTCCAAATTACTAATCACTACGTCACTGTGCCACTCAATTCTGTCACTGACACTCTTCTTGGTTAAGTAGACAAACCGTTCAGGTTATTATCGTATTACTTTAAAAAGCATTTTATCTTCAACTTTCGTTCTACTAATTGTCCGCCATTTTATCTGGACAGAGGATAAATGTTTCATAACAGGGAAAGCCAGTGTTGCAATGCTTGATTAAAGATCAGTGACTACATGACTACAGTGACTGGTTTTATTTTTCATACCAGCCTGAACCTCATCACATATAACTCCTGAATACAGATTAAACTTTGAAAAGTTTCAAGAAAGGTTAGTGCCACCCCATCCTATACAGTAATCAAATGTATTCTCCAAAGTATGGTCACCTAAATGCTCCAAAAAAAAGAGGCTTCAAGGGAATCTTATCCCTGCCTGGTTCAGGCCATGCAACTTATGCAGAATAGCATTGCAAATTCAAACCTTGTAATGTTTTTGACTGCTGGGCCCCACTCCATCCTAACTGATCAAAACGCTGCCCTCTGGAGTGGAATAAGTGAGGCCTAACTGTCACCTCTATATTGTACAGGGTGACCCAAAAAAAAAACAAAACAAAAAAAAAAACCAACTCCCACAGAGTAAAGATTTTATTAGTCATGCTTTAAAGATGATCCTACTCCAGATGGTGGCTGTCATTGTCTATACATGCTCAAAAGTGATTTCTAAAGGCTGCCATGGCTCGAGGGGACATGTGGGGTGGAACAGCAGTGATCTCCTGCTGAATAGCAACCTTAAGGGCTTCAAGAGTTTGGATTTGATGAGTATACACTTTTTTAAGGTAGCACCACAGAAAACAATCACAAGGGGCGAGGTCAGGGGAACGGGCCTACCACCAAACATCACTACACAATGAGATCACCTGATCCGGAAACATTTTCCTTAGCCCTTCAAATTGGGGCTGGGCTACCAACAGACTCTCCTGCCTCACATGTGTGCATAATGATACATAAAAACTGTACTGGATGAAGTTTTATGCTTATAAAAAGTCATTGAGTCTTGTAGTTACTGTAGACTTGGCTTTAAGTCTCTGGAGATTGAAAAGCTTGCCATCGAGTTTGTACTTGATGTCTACGTCAAACTCTGGCATATATATACATACACATACACATACACATATACCCATACACATATACGTATATATACACATACACCTATATATACATACACATACATATACACACACAAAAAAGAAATAAATAAAAAAAAAGAAAAAAAGTGACCACACCTCCACCGAGGCCAGAGGCAGACCAGGGCAGCCCAGAGACCCGGGCCTTCAGCAGCAACCTCGGAGCACGACCCCAAGCCACTCCACACTGAAGATGACCCTGGACCCACCCAGAGGGCGGCAGAGGAGATCCCCAGCCAGAGCCCCCCGTGGCCGTGGGGCACAGACACTGGCAAGCCAAGACAGGCAGCCGCTGACCCCGCCAGGGCCCGGGGCCCCAAGGGCCCGGAGGCAATTCCCCCCCTCCCAAGGCAGAGGGCCTGTAAAACGCCCAGGAGAACCAGGCCCCTCAGACAACCACCCGGCGCGGGCCATCACCCACCCCGATGCTCCAGTCGCACCGCCCGGAAACCAGGGCACCTCTGACCCCCCTCCCTCCTCCCCCACCCTCTTCCCCATGAACTCCCACTCTCACACATCCACACCACACACAACCCTCCCACCATGCCCTGCGGGGGGTGGCCCTGGCAGACCAGAGGACAGCGAGCCCCAAATCCGAGGAGTTGCTGTTAAAACTTCTGACAGATGGTCATAGAACAGAGCTTTCTCTTCTGGTGGTCTCTTGAAGGTAGGGGCGTATACGCTAATAACTGTTGTGGAGAATTTGTCCAGCCTTCCAGCTGATCACTAGAGGACTGATTGGTATTCTTGATCACAATGGTGACTCCTTTGAGTCTGGTTTGTCCAGGTGGTCTTCTTGAATGGAGAAAGGTGTAGTTTCCCTCAATAAATTCACCTTCTCCTGGTATCCGGCATTCACTGAGGCAGGCAATGTCGATGTTAAGAGTTCTAAGGATACTAAAGCCGATCGGCGCTCTGGGGCCTGGTGTTTGGTCTCATCGTATATAGTCCGGACGTTCCAACAAGCTAATTTAAATTGGTTGGGATGTTTGTGAGCAAAACTAGACTGATCGGGGCCGCAGGGTCCTCAAGGCTTTACCCAGGGTCTGTCATACTTGCTGTTATGCTGCCCAGGTTCACGACGCAGACATTGGTGATGGTGTTCATGCTTATATGGGCCCATAGCAGGTTTTTGTTCCACTGCAAAGGGTTGCTGGCCCCGTGCAATGGGCAAGTAGGATGCCCACTTCTGTATTTGTGTTCCTCAGTAAGTAGATTTAGGAGTGGAATCATACGAAACACAAATCACCTGATCTAGGCCAAGGAGGCTTACTTGAAAGGACCAGTGGACTAACCCAAGCAGGGACTGGTCCTGATTTATTTTACTCCCTGGGTTTACTCCCTTAGATCCACTGCGTTCAGCAATACTAGGGGCGGCTCTGAGAGCCACAGCATGCGTTCTTCAACATGTGAGAGGCTAGGTAAAGTGGCCACTTGCTGGTATGAAATGGTCGTATGTTGCGCATAAAGTTCTGGATAACAAGTACTGGAGACCAGTCTGGGACGCCGAGGTGGTATAGGCCAACCAAAAAGGTACTACTATGCCAGGGCTCCTTTGAGAGATGATATGTACTAAATACTAATGTTGATTAATACATTGCCTGGCCAAAAACAAAGTCGCACACATGAACATGTTGTTGATCTGCCTTGCTTACAGCACATAATTTTCATACTATTGTTTCAACAAATTTAAGCAACATAACATTTATTTCCGTCCAGTGTCGGGTTCATTTCTCACCGATGTCTTGAAATGATGAGGGAAAAACTGAACCACTCCATAAAGTCTTCTCCAGCAACATTCAATATGGTTAAGGTCAGGACTCTGGGGTGCCAATACATATGTAAAAATGATTCCCCATGCTCCCTCAACCACTCTTTCATTATTTGAGTCCCCATTTTATAATAATTATGATTTAAAATACAAAACAAAACAATGAAAATCTCATTTTATTTAGACTTTTTTTTTGAGCTTCTGTGTACTATATACTGAAATATCTTTATGAAGCATAGTTTCATACATGTTTGGAGTAGAACTGCTGCTCCCCTGCATTGAGAGAAGCCAACTGAGGTGGCTAAGGCATCTGATTAGAATGCCTCCCTAACGCCTTGCTGGTGTAGTGTTTCGGGCATGTCCAATCAGGAGGAGACCGAGGGGCGACCCAGTACACGCTGGAGGGACTATGCCTCTCGGCTGGTCTGGGAGACATTGGTGTCCCCCAGAAGGTGGGGAGAGGGACGTCAAGCTGACTGAGAAGATGACTGACTGAATGACTGGGTTTCATACTTTCATTGTAGTGTAGTATGTATTAACTCTAAATGAGGAGCCATTAGCAGTCAGACGCGGACGTAAGTGCAGTATAACTTTAAATGTACTTTTACTGAAAATAAACAGGTAATTATCCAAAGGGGAAACATGAAAACAGGCAGAGGTCAAAACACTGATCAAACAGTTCAACAAAAATGTGTGTCAGGAACAGGTGAGATCATGACAGTAGCAAATACAGCTCTGCACCTGCTCGTGCTTGTCTTGTGTCCATCATGATTTAGTAAATTAAATAATAAAAATTGCATTTTCATTGTTCTTTTTTGCTTATGTCCCTGTGTACTTTGTTCCAAAACAGTTCTGCACCTCGTCCTGGGGACTATTCAGTGAAATCCACCTGGCCTGTGGCACATAATTGCTTATTATTGTAGCAGGAGGGACATGGTTTGGTAGAAGTCTGCAGCGGGACCATGATGGAATGGGCAATTAATATGGCACACCTGCTGCTTATTTTTCTTTATGTGTGTGTGTGTGTGTGTGTGTGTGTGTGTGTGTGTGTGTGTGTGTTTGCATGCGTGTGTGCGTGTGCGTGCAAGCATGCGAGCGTGTATGTGTGCATGTGTGTGAAAAAGAAAAACAAAACTTGTTAATATAAGTCAACAAAAATAAGTAACAGGTGTGCCATATTAATTACCCATACCAACATAGTCCCACAGCTGGGATGTTTTGGGTCATTGTTGTGCTGAAATATTTAGCTTGATTCCCCAACTGAACCACATAGATCACAGATCATACCAAAGAAGGAAAACGCCCCAGAAGGCTTGCAATGGCCTGGCAAGCTGTTCAGGGTGTACCCTCCCTTTGCCCAGAGTCGGCTGAAATAGGCACTAGCCTCCCTGTGACCCTAATTAGAATTAATGGCAGCTTAGAAAATAAATGAATGGATGAATAACTGAGATGAACCATGAGTGTTTGCCAGCTGGTTTGATTTAAGCATTATCCACTCACAATAATCTTAATTAACCCTAGCTAGTGAACCAAACAGATCACATCATTCCCGTGTAGTTTATACTACTTACTACACATACTTACTACTATATA
>JAQMYF010040379.1:0-11491 GCA_030014195.1 Neosilurus mollespiculum
TATATATATATATATATATATATATATATATATGTGTGTGTGTGTGTGTGTGTGTGTGTGTGTGTGTGTGTGTGTTTCTGGACTTTTACAAGCTTTACTTGAGTACTCTCTTGGTTTAGAGGAATATTTATAGAGATTGTCTGAAAATGTATTTGGAGTCTACTATACTGCTCACTATGGATTTGCATAGAAAAGTAATCATTTTGCAATTACTGCTACCATGCTATGCAGTTCTCATGCATTTTTTTCTACACAGCCATACTCACCTACATATAATACCGTTTTAATAAGCTGCTCAAGCTGCTCTTTTTTTAAAAATTGGATATTTGAGATGGCAGATTGTATAGATGGATGGCCAGCAAAAAAATTATTTGAAATATGAGTGGGGAAAAACATAAAAACACAACTGGTTGCTATGGTGATGGAAATGTCTCATCAGTAGACTGTGGCCTGGCTAAATTAGGCCTGCAGTTTTGTTTGTTGATGACTTTTATGAATGGACACGGGTTTGGGTGAAAATGCAGGGTTATTAAAATAGACAAATGTAAGACAGTGCTGAAGTGAAAAAATGCAAGAGTTCAGATGATTTAGAAAATTTAAAATAATAATAAAAAAATATAAAAAAATTTAAGTAATGAAAAGTGAAAGTGCGTATGTTGTTTTAATGAAGTGATTTCAGGTAGACTGAAATAGTATGATAAAAATAGTGACGGCTTTGCTGTGTGGAATTTGCATCTACATTCCGTGCATGATTGAGTTTTCTCCAAGTACTCCGATTTCCCCCCACAGTCCAAAGACATGCACTTTAGACTATTTGGCTGTTCTAAATTGAGTGTAAACTGAGTGTAAGAGTAAATGGTTGTGTGTGTTAGCCCTGCAATGGATTAGTGAGCTGTTAAGGGTGTACCCCACCTTTGCCCAGAGTCGGCTGAGATAGGCTTCAGCTTAAAAGGATTAAATGATTTGGCAAATTAATGAATAAATGAACAAATTGATGATATTTCATGGAGTCCATGATGCCATATACTCTGACCGGTTTTCCAGGGTGTTTGGAGGAGGAACATCCTCACAGCATCACAGAACCTCCACTGTATTTTACAGTTTGGAAAAGGTTCTTTTCAATAAACCCATTGTTCTTTTATGCTGAAACCACATTGAATGTTTATTGCCAAAAATATTTTTATTTCATGAAATCACACTGCCAGTCAAAGTTGTACTGTTGTTTTGCTACCTCCAGGCACTTACCTTAGTGAGTAACTAACAAAAAGTGTTTCCCTTCCACATAATTCGTTGACCTGGAGTTGGCATCCGCTGATAGTTTTGGAGATTGGATAGTGGGAAACCCACTTTTTTTTAATGATGAAATTATTCTTCTGTGATTACATTTATGTCAATTCAACACTGGGTTTTTCAGTTTTAGATTAAACTACTCTGCCTGGAGGTGAATTTTTTTAAACCCTTTTTTACTAATCTTTATAAGAGGTGCCAATATTCAAGGCATACACTGTAATTCACTCTCGAGTTCAAGCCCCAGTCACTGGCCGTAAGCCCTTGTTCTTCCATACTATCCTTATATAGTTGGTTACATTAATCATTAAGTATTATGCTATAACTCAGGTGCCACCAATGGCATTCTAAATTATATCAACACACAAAAACAATATCTCTGCCCACTTACATTATTTAAAGCTCCTAGATAATGTCTGTTTTCTTTATTTGATATGGCTTTTATCAGTCATGCCAGTTTGCACACACAGTGCACAGGTCTGTATACATTCAAGCAGTTATCTAATCTGTTGGCAGCAGTTCAGTGCTAAAAACATCATGTACCTACACTTTAATTAATGTTCGCAACAAAGCTCAAAGTGAAGAAAAAGTGTGTTCTCTGTGAATATGATCATGGCATGGAAATTGGTACCAAAAGGGTTAGTTTGAGTATTACACTTACTGTTAAATTCCTGAAAAATTCTCACACAACAGAGTTTACACAAAATGGTACCAAACAAAAACATTGCATGAGTGATAGCTCTTAAATAAGTATTTATTTCTTATATTCTTTGGCAGTGTCTGCCTCACAGCAAGAAGGTCCTGGGTTCAAATTCCAGGCTCAGTGAGGGTGTTTCTCTTTGGAGTTTGTATGATTTCCCCATGCTTGTGCAGGTTTCTACTGGGTACTCCGGTTTCCTCCCACAGTCTAAAGAAATGCATATTAGGCTAATGGGTTATTCCAAACTGCCCCTAGTGTGAGGTTTTGTATATTGGCCCCGCGATGGACTGGCGAGTTGTTCATAGTAGGATAAAGTGGTTTGGGTGGTTTGAATGAATGAAGTATTTCAACATAAATTATAAACAACTTAAAAATTAAAAAAAAAAAATAGCTGAACGCTGACATTCAGAGCAGTAAAAACATTAAAGCAGTGGGAATCACTACATAAGTACAGATATGTATAAAATTAAATAGACCCAATCATTTTTGAAAGATTTATACATAGATATATGTAAGATACCTCTCAGAAGTACTCCGACTCACTTGGACACATATATATACATACAGTTTCAGTTTCAAGTTGATCAGTTTTACAGATACAATTCTGTAATGAGGGGTGGCTGTTTACTTTTGATATGTCTCTGTAGTACTCTGTTAACATAATGTTGTGTTTTTGTATCCTATAACTTGGATAATGTATTTATCAACAAACGCTTAAATAAATTTAAATAAATTAATGAAAATTAAATGCTCTTGGGGGCCCCCTGGTGGTCAAGGGGGTCCTAAACAGCCACTTAGTTCACTAATGACTTGGTATAGGAGGTTGGCATAGTAACCCCAATAAAGAGTCTTTACAACCACTGTGTGCAGAAAAGCATCTCAACATACACATACCCTGAACCCTAAAGTGAATTGGTTTCAAAAGAACAAATATCAGGACCCATTTCTGTGAGCCAAGGAAAATACTCTAAGGCTACTGTGGGAACAGACCTGCCAAATTGAATTGAATACCTGTGAAGAACTGGTCATTTAATGTCCCAGCTTTGATTACTGGATAATTGATTGAATAACTGCATGGATGTTTAGTTGTTCAAATATACCCAATAAAGTGGACAGTGAGTGTATACAGTGTATATTTTTCACCACTAGAGGTGTTTGGTGAGCATTGTGATCTTCAACACTTCACGAAGCATGCTCTCACAATCACTACCAAATAGACCAGGCAAAGCAGACTGCATAAACATAGAAACAAATCAACTACATGCAAAATAACATGCACTCGAAGGTAAAAGCTTAAAAGAATGATAAGCTGGGAGCAGTTGAGGTGTGTGCATGTAATCAACCCATGATTTGAAACAGGTGTGTGTTGTTAGAAGTGAAGCGTGAGATAATCATGTGACAGATCAGGTGATAAGCTTTGAAAATCAGGCGTCCTGGAAAATCCACTGTATGCATTGTTTAAAGATAGGTTTGGTGCATTTTTTATTTATTTATTTATATATATTTTTTTTGTAGCAGTTCTCTGTTTTTTTTTTTTTTTAATTTGTTCGTACAGTTTGCAGTCCGTGGATGCAAGGCCAGAGCTCTGGATATGAAATGTAATGCTGTAAGAGTATTTGCAAATCCTCTTCTAACTGTTTGTGGTAAGAAAATGGTTATTTAATAAATATGTCCTAGAAATATTTTATATAAATATAAGAATATTAGAAAATGTTGGAGGAGTCTGGAGGGCAAGTTACTGTTTGACTGCCCTGTATAAGAACTAATACAAAAAGGAAATGTGTCATAATGCTGAATGTATCACTGTTAGCGGGGTTTTCAGTGGATTGTCCTTTTGGGTGTAATGTTAATGAATGTACTGGCCACAGACTACATCCAGCATGTCCTCAGTGCTACAATGGAGTAAGAGGTCTGTAGCCATCAATTGGCTCCTGACGGCTAATGCTTTTATTAAAGAAACACTAAGGCAAAATCGATAAAGAGTAAAATGACACACAGTTCATTATCCATGCATTTTTTATCATTATTGGACATAAGGTGCTATAAATTTATAGTCCAGGACCTCACATCAACCCATGGGATGGAGACTTCACAGATCAATATGTTTACTAAGCTGAATCTACTTCTGATAAACCTCACTTCGTGCGATCGAACATCAGCTGAGAAGGCGTGCGTGGACATGGTTGATTAAACAAGGAGACATTAATAAAGAAGTTCACAAATTTAGACAAATGACAAAGTCATTAATGGCAGTAATTATCAGAATGTTTAGCTAACGGCAATATCAAACATGTTCATTTGTTTATGCATTATCTGAACCGCTTAATTCTACTAGAGTTGTGGTGAAGCTGGGAGAAGGCAGGGTATCCTCTGAAAGGTCTTGCAGTATAATACAGGTCCAACACGCAACCATTCACTCCTACACTCACACCTGGGACTATTTGAAACAGCCAGTTAGCCTAATGTGCATGTCTTTGTTCTGTGGGAGGAAACCGGAGTACCTGGTGAAAACCCACGCAAGCATGGGGAGAACATGCAAACTTCACACAGAAAGGTCCTCGAACCCAGGACCTTCTTGCTGTTAGGTGGACGTGCTAATCACTAGGCCACTGTGCTACACTGTCAAAGTTTTCATTTTAAATTGATTTACTCAGAATACATATTTTTAAATGTAATTAATTATATACAGGTGTGTGGTACAACATGGGTTTCATCAGATGAACCCCTTCAGTGTAAATTTTACTTTAGGTACCTCCTGAAACTTCATCATTCATTGATTAATCTTCTTCCACTTGTTCCTGGGTCGGGTTGCGGGCACAGCAGCCTAAGCAGTGAGGTCCAGACGTCCCTCTCCCCAGCCACTTCCTCCAGCTCTTCTTGGGGGGATGCCAAGGCATTCCCAGACCAGCTGAGAGACTTAGTCCCTCCAGCATGTTCTGGGTCGGCCCGAGGTCTCTTCCCGGTTGGACATGCCCGAAACACCACACCAGGGAGGCGTTCAGGAGGCATTCTAATCAGATGCTCGAGCCACCTCAACTGGCTCCTCTCAACACGGAGGAGCAGCAGTTCTACTCTGAGCTCCTCCTGGATGACAGAACTTCTCACCCTATCTCTAAGGGAGAGCCCTGCTACCTTGCAAGGAAGCTCATTTCAGCTGCTTGTATTCGTGATCTTGTTCTTTTGGTCACTACCCAAAGCTCGTGACCATAGGTGATGGTAGGAATGTAAATCAGCTGGTAATTTGAGAGCTTTGCTTTCTGGCTCAGCTCCCTCTTCACCATGACGGACCGGTATAAGCTCTGCTTTACAGCAGAGGCTGCACCGATCCACCTGTCAATCTCCCTCACTCGTGCACAAGACCCCAAGATACTTGAACTCCTCCACTTGGGCCAGGACCTCATTCCAGACCCGAAGGGTGCATTCCCTCCTCAAACTTTATTTAGGAAACTTTTAAAATATAGATATTCCTACAATTAATTCTATTTACCAACATTTCCAATATTTATTTTACTTTATTTTAGGCAGATGATATTTGTGCCCAAAATATCAGCACCCAACAAAACTATTTATGCCCAGGGTGAATAGCCAAAGAGGGAAATAGCCTAATAACACCTGGGTATATATTGAACCACACAGAGACAAGACAAGAACCTATGTGTCCATAGGCAACAAATGCTATTTACACCTTAAGCTTAACCCTAACCAGTTGTTAATAGCTGAATAGTCAGTTTATATGTAAAAAGCCAAATTGCTACCATACATTGGCCAAAGTTGTGCCTTGCCTTTTGTGTACAGGGTGGCCCAATAAAATGTCCCATGTTTCGAAAGTAAATTAAAAATAATCAAATTATTTGTACAAATAAAACTTGGAGCTTGCAGACCTACTTAAATCTGAATAATCATTATCACGGCACAAGAAACCAGCCTCTTTTGGTATACATTACAGCAGGGGTCACCAACACGGTGCCCACGGGCACCAGGTCGCCCCCAAGGACCACATAATTTCCCCTCAGGCCTGTTCTAAAAATAGCACAACTCACTCGTGAGCTGCATCTAAAATTAATTTTCGATTTTTATTGTTGATAATTATTGTGAGAAATCATTAACGTGATCAGTGTCTTCACATAGATGAGTATCATTAATCATTATTGATAATGTATAACTAAAGGCAAACTGAACAAATGTGTAATTTCAGGAGAGCCTATCAAACTGGTAGCTCTTTGTGTGACTCAGTACCAAAGTACTGAAGTAGCTCTCAGTTTCAAAAAGGTTGGTGACTCCTGCATTACAGCATGTTCTCACATAACTTCCTGAGGCTTACCCAGTCTCTTGCATTGAGTTCTAGTACAACTATTTTGTATAAATGGAAGTGGAGATCTTTTGTGTAAGACTCACCGTGCAGTTTGCTGGGGAATCCCTATAGCTAAAGTATGCTTCCGCACAAAGCGTCTCGGAGACCTCACAATAGATCGCCTCAATGTTTCAACATTCTCAGGTATACGAGTGCTTCGGGGTCGACCAGGTGATTATCTTTTTCAAAGCTGAGCCTGTTGCTCTGAAATTCCCAATCCACTGCAAGACAGTTTTTTCCATCTGTAATATTTTTGGTTTCATGGAATACTGAAAGGTCTTCGACATGCCCTCTATGCGGTGATCATGGAGCAGTTGTTTGTGAAGAGCACTCACCCATGCCATGTTGGTGACTGAAACCATTTGGGGTTGGGCAACCAACAAACTTTACCACTGTGTCTCCTGCCTCACCAAGTTTCCTGTGTGAAAATAATAATTTCATTATCTTGTAGTACATTTGTAGTGTATTTAAAATGTGGCTGGTTATTTTAGGTACATTCTAATTTCCTTTTGTAATCAATAAAATCTTATCTTGCTGTGATTCACACCACTTCCACCAGAACCCTTCTATTGCTAAAATTGTAAATTTTTCTCACATTGACATTTCTATATACATTTCTAAAAATAAACCACTTATAGTGTCCTCATAAATCCCTGGGTGGGGAAACCCTAACTTCCAACATCAACCAAAAACTAGAGCTAATCATTAATTTAGAGCATTTCTTTCATGTGAGTTGCTCATTGGTCTTAGCAGACACCTTCACCTCCATCTTGATGTGACTCTCTGCCTCCAATTCTGACACTTGTTACAGTCCAGGTTTAAATTAGTTTGTACTTTGACCTCCAATAGTCGTCTTCTCATTAAATTGGGACTAAGCAGGCCATCCATGTCTGTACCATGTCTATTTTACTAACTAATGAGTATCTGCTGACTTATTAAGCTGTGATATATTTCATAAAGATCTTAGTACTCTGGTCTCTGAAATTTAATTTGAGACTTTTTGTTTGGGTGACTGAGGTGTGTGTATGTGTGTGTGTGTGTGTGTGTGTGTGTGTGTGTGTGTATATATATATATATATATATATACATACATACATACATACATACATACACACACACACATTTTGTTGGCTTGGCGTTCTCCATACTTAATAACTTAATGTCTGTGACATATTTGTGACTAGGTATTGCATACCTAGGTTCAAGGGTGCTGACCAACTCTCTAAACCCTGGCTTTTTAACGGTATGAATCAGAACCATGTCCTTACATATATGTGCCATTGTGGCATGTATAATTTCTTTCCATCATCAGGGTTTATCTGTCCACCACGCTGACTTGTTGGAGGTGCTTCGGGAAGCATTGGGTGACATTTCTTCATTTTATGTTGACAGATTGACAGCTAGAATGACAAAGGTATGCAAGGCTACAATAACTGCAAAAGGATTTTAGATAAGAGCAAAGTTTGAAGGACAACATTATTATTTAATTAAAGTACATTTTTTTTGGTTTGTTGTTTTGACAATATTTTATATTCATTCTGCAACTCTAAGTTAGTGTTTTTATGGAAAATGTGAAATTTTGTGGGTAACCCCAAACTTTTATCATTAGTTTGTTTTGTATTTCAAAGTTTGGAGTTTCTTTTGCTATTTCAGCAGGATGGTACATCACTATACCTGCTACACTGTGGTCTTTCAGCTCGGTCAGCTAGATTTGATGCTAACCCGGATTTCCTGTGTAGATGAATTAACTAATTAATTTCAGAGGATTTAATTAACTAATTAATTAATTTATTTATGTAACTAAACTGGTATTAAAAACTAGTACTAATTAGCAAGTGTTTGTTGGTTAGCATAATTTGCTAAGGCTAACTGTGCGGTTGATTTTGGTTTCAGTCATACCTAGAAATTTTCAAATCACCCTTTAATGTCACCTTGAACATTTCTCCTTTCTTTGCTTTTTGAGTGGCACAAGAATGGTATTCACCCTATCGTCTGGAGCTTGGGATGCAAACATCCATCTATAGCCGTCCATGAGAGCTGATCGGTCAAGTTCTCAGGGAGGGAGGGATGGCTGGCATTGATTTTCCTTCCTGTCACTTTAAGCAACACTGCATTGGAAGAAGCATGTGGTTGGTAGCGTTTGTACAATAGGGTAGTTTTACTTGACCGATGAGAATTGGCCATATGAAATTAAATTGAAAATCTCCTCTCCCCATTTATTTGGCCTCTTTCCCCCTTTTTTTTTTTTTTATATTGCATTCTTTTGAATTTCCTTCGAAAAGCTAACACACTGTTTTGTTTAATTATTTATTTTACTAAAAAAGCCTATAGCTTTGGGTAAGGGGGGAAAAAAAGGCTCTAGTAATATTAAACAACAGCCGAGCCTTTACAATTGAGGTGGAAACGTTTCACTTAAAGCAAGCCTAAGAAAGCAACAGTGTTCCTGACATTTTGTGTCGCTGCAAATTGTCATCGCCTGACTGACCCCCAGTGAGCTGGAGCGGATTTTAACATAATTGCAGCAATTCTGGCAATTTACCAACTTTCCTCCTATTCCCAAGGAAAGTAAAGCATGCATGCAACACACTTACTTAACTCCATAAATACTGGACTGTAATGTTTCATCCCAGTTGCAGAAAGATAAAAATCAATGCATTTTAATCAGTTGCCCTAAGGGTCTTTCACCATCTGTCTACAATGCTAGTACACCTGGTTTTACTTAAGAATTTTGTGGAAAATCTTTGCTTGTTAACTTTAGCATCGCATCCTAATAAAGGCCATGTCGTCCCTGCAGTTCTGAATGGATTTCAATGACATCACGGTGCATTGCCCCTAAAAACAAGTGTGTAGTCAGACTAACGTTACAGTATATAATTTTCTCTGATTCACCAGTCAAAAAACAAATGGCTAAATAGTTTGAATGACTGACTGGACTGACAAATGGATTTAGCAGACAAATTACTATGCTCCTGGCAGATTTGTATGTAATATGATAATAAAACATGTCCAGTAAAATTGTAAGTTTGTGTTACAGTAATTTGTAGTTACACATAATTTTGGAGCAATTCCAGTGGTTTTAAAAATATTTGCTGTCTGCTGAAAGGAGCAGGATGCATAAATAGCATTTCTGCCTTTAGTCAAAGCCAAAGAGAATTATGTGCTTTTTTAAAAATTGCACTCAGTCTAGAGATTCATTCTGTGCTGTTTTAGTAACTCTATTGAGAGTCATGGTTGCATACCATGAACTTGACGAGCACAGTTTTTTTTTCTATCAAACATGCTTTCATTTTATCTTTTGACCTCTGGTTTAATAATATACTCTTCCGCACCGTTTCATCTTAGGGCATCACTTATAATGCCCTCATAAAAAATAAAATAAATAAATAAACAAATGAATAAAAAAAAGTATTTTAAATTAACATCGACCGTCTACCATTTTTAAGCACTGCTATTCTTTCTCTTGATCAGGGAATTGGCAGCAGGCTGTAACAAAATGAATTGGTTTGAGTCAACTTATTTAAAGCACACTTTTGTTAGCATGCTTTATTAACATTCTGTCTCACTGATAATAAGGCAGACTTGTAAGATTTCACTGTACCACTCAGTGAAGCTTCAGTAATCCTTTTTTAAAGACTTTAAACCAGAGGAAATTTAATTGCTGTCTCAATATTAGATAAATGTTTTCCTTACATTTATTAGTTTTAGGTGGGATGATGATGATTATTGATAATTCATTCATTTTCTGTACCGTTTAATCCTAATTAGGGTCGCGGCGAGGCTGGTGCCCATCTCAGCCAACTCCGGGCAGAGTACACCCTGAACATGCTGACAGCAACCCAATGGCCTACTCTTTAAAAATGACAGCAATGGTTATTTTACATGGCTCTCACCACATAGAAACATGGCTGGCCTTTGATAACCCAGTTAGCTGCACTGGGGGGACAGCAGTGACAACTTGGTGATTGTGGGGCTTAAAACCCTGACCTTCAGGTCAGTAAGCCAGCACCTTAACCACCAAGTCACCACTGGCCCATGATTATTGTTGCTGCTGTGTGTCGTCTCCCCAAATTATATACATTTGTTTTCATTTGAATTTCACATCACTTTATTTTTCAATGTTGGCTGAAGGCCATCCCGTCCGACAGAGCACACCCTGATCACCTTGCCACACCCTTTGCATTCACACCAAGGAGCAATTGAGAATGTCGTGTTTGCCTAATGTGCATGTCTTTGCAATGTGGGAGAAAACCAAAGCACCTTGAGGAAACCCATGCAAGCACAGGAAGTACATGCAAACTCCAAACAGACAAGAATTTTGAACCCAGCATGGGACTCAAACCCAAGACCTTCTTGCTCTGAGGTGGAAAAACTAACCACTACACTTGGCAGTAATTTGTCTTGAAAAAAGTACATACGTTTCTTAGTATTTTGGTCCATCTCATTTTTGCTTTGATGATGATGATGATGATGTACACTATAACTGGTGGAGTCCATGAAATGGTGTTATATAAGATGAACCATACTAGATCAAATCCATGGGTGTGTCATCTAAATGCATGTATCACTGGAAGGGATAAGAGAAACCAAAGTCCTTTTAATTTAAGAAT
The DNA here is from genome assembly GCA_030014195.1 of Neosilurus mollespiculum. Taxonomy (NCBI): domain Eukaryota; kingdom Metazoa; phylum Chordata; class Actinopteri; order Siluriformes; family Plotosidae; genus Neosilurus; species Neosilurus mollespiculum. The sequence continues at coordinate 10,946 of JAQMYF010040379.1, forward strand.
TCAAAATCAAACTTCTTTTTTATTTAAATGAGAGCCCAGAAATTGAGCAACAACTTGAATATTATAGTTTTTTTTTTTTTTTTTACCTTTTTTTTCAAACTACTAAAATGTATTACTTATTTCCAGTTTTAAATAAAACAAGTTCCTAAAATTTCACAGTGATCTCAATCATTAAGACCCCACTGTAGACATTGTTGCTGTTTTTAAACAGCAAGGTTTCTTGCTCTTTAATGAATAACAGGGTTGGAATTAACCAAGCTGAATTTTTTTTAAGCATATAATTGGCAAATGCACAAACTCTGGCTAGAATGTTGCTAGTAATAATTTACTTAATATTTTTTTTTTTTTTTAGTAAGAATAAAAAAACAGTATTGTGGTTAGAATCATGAAACATACTTATAGTGACTTTGCTAGTGTTTAAAATACCTTTTAACTTTAGATACAAATTTGTAGTTTTCATCATTCATTCATTCAAATTCAAATTCAAATTTATTCATCACATACAAATTATACACAGTACAATATGTAGTGAAATGCTTAGTACGA
>JAQMYF010040380.1:0-11491 GCA_030014195.1 Neosilurus mollespiculum
ATTAAATAATCTGCATTCCTGCATGAGATTTTTACCTGTCTTCCTAGAACCCTGTATTCCCTGAATCCAGAATCGTTTCTATATGCACAGGGTTCTATATTCCCAGAGTTCTATTTGCACAGAGTTCCACATGCACAGGGTTATATATTCCCAAAGTTCTATATTCCCAAATGTTGGATGTTTTCATGGTCCATAAAGTTTTTTATTAAGAGAACACTATATTTCCAGAGTCATGGGATTTTCCTGAATCATTTTTCCAAGGTTAAGGTGTCTCAGCGGAGATTCCCACCTTGGTCTGTGTATACACTGAAGTCTCTATCAGGTCTAAGTGTTTCATAAATATCTCTTAAATAGATACTAAATAAACTCCTTTATTCTGTATCGCATTACATCACCAATCACCAGTCTGATCTCCACCTTTCTCACAATCAGACTTGGAGCCATGATAGATGTGGACAGATCTAGATGTGTCCATCTTTCAGAGATTATAAGGACACACTTACACACAAACACACACAGACTTTCTTTTTCTCTCTCTCTCTCTCACAAACACACACACACACACACACACACACACACACAGCCTGATAAAAGAGTAACAGCTTGGACTTCACATTCTTTCAATTTTTGCACTTTTATTTTCTTTTTACTTTAACAGTTTCCTGTGTTTTCTGGATCATCTTCACTCTGCAGTGTAGCCCTGAATTCTTCTGACTCAGAGAAAACATTTACATACAAACTGCTCACAAACATCATATCAACACTGTCACTTAATATTCCATAATGTTTCCACTTCCTCTGTAACATTTCTACTTCCTCCGCAATGTTTCTACTTCCTCCGCAATGTTTCTACTTCCACTGTAATGTTTCTACTTTCTCTATAACATTTCCAATTGCTCTGGAATGTTTCTACTTCCTCTGTGATGTTTGTCCTTCCTCTGTAATGTTTCTACTTCCTCTCTAATGTTTTTACCTATCCTGCAATATATCAACTTCCTCTATAAAGTTTCTACTTCCTCAATAAAGTTTCCAATTCATCTGCAATGTTTCTACTTCCTCGGCAATGTTTATACTTCCTCTGCAATGTTTCTACTTCCTCGGCAATGTTTATACTTCCTCTGTAATGTTTCTACTTCCTCTGTAATGTTTTTACTTTCTCCGCAATGTTTCTACTTCCTCTATAATGTTTCTACTTTGTCTGAAATATTTCTACTTCCTCTATAATGTTTCTACATCCACAATAAACTTTCCAATTACTCTGCAATGTTTATACTTCCTCTGTAATGTTTCTACTTCTTCTATAATCTTTCTATATCCTCTGTAGTTTCTACTTTCTCTATCATGTTTTTACTTCCTCTGTAATGTTTCACCTTACTCTGCAATGTTTCTACTTGCTGTGTAAAGTTTCGACTTCCTCCAAAATGGTTCTGCTTCCTCCATAATGTTTCTACTTTATCCTCAATGTTTCTAATTCCTTTATCATGTTTCTGTATTCTCTGCAATGTTGCTACTTCCTCTATACTGTTTCCAATTGCTCTGCAATGTTTCTACTTCCTCTGCAATGTTTCTACTTCCTCTGTGATGTTTTAACTTCCTCGACAATGTTTCTACATCCTCTATAGTTTCTACATCCTGTATAATGTTTCTAGTTCTTCGGCAATGTTTCTACTTGCTATGTAAAGTTTCAACTTCCTTTTCAATGTTTCTACTCCCACTGTAATTTTTCCACTTTCTCTATAACATTTCCAATTTCTCTGCAATGTTTCTACTTCCTCTGCAATGTTTCTACTTCCTCGGCAATGTTTTTACTTTCTCTGCTATGTTTCTACTTCCTCTGCAATATTTCTACTTTATAGAATGCCATCATTGAGCTAAGCAAGTGCGACTGGGCTTCACCTTGTGTCCCCGTTACTAAGCCAGATGGCTCACTCAGATTCTGCACCAACTACTGGAAGGTAAATACAGTGACAAAGATTGACTCATATCCGATACTAAGGACAGGCGACTGCATAAATAAGATCGCAAAAGTAAAGCACATCTTGAAATGTGACTTGCTAAAAGGATACTGGTGTGTTCCACTTATGGAGAGAGCTAAAGAAATAGCTTTCGTCACCCTGAGCGGCTTATAACAATATAAAGTCATGCCCTTTGCTATGAAGAACTCACCAGCCACATTCCAGAGGATGATACTTGGGGCAAATCTAACTATCATCCTGGCTAAGAGCAAATTCGGGCTAGCTACTGTGAGCTATCTTGGCTATATCATTGGCCAAGGGCGGGTAGCTCCTATTACAGCAAAGGTCCACTATCGTGGACTTTCCAGCCCCAGAAAACAAACACGGCCAAATGAGCTTCCTAGGTAAAATTTTGCAAAACCTTGGCTGAGATCACTAGCTCATTAACAGATCTATTGAAGAAAAACAGAAAATATGCTTAGTCCGAATCTTGTCCAAAGGCATTTAACAATTTCAAATTCCTACTATGTACACAACCCATTCTTCAGGCCCCAGATTTTGGCAAACCCTTCAGTTTGGCAGTAGATGCCAGCAATGTTGGTGCATCTGTAACCGGCATTTTTCGCACTCCCCCTGATGGTGACCTCTGTGTTGTGTGAATTGGGAAGAAGGAAACAGACACCTCCACTTTACCAACCGACGGAATTTATTTGCTGTTGCTCTCCTCATCACAACCTGTTGTGTCTGTTGAAAACATACATCCAGTACAGCAACTTCTCAATAAACTGTCTCCACATGCACATCTCTCTCTCTCTCTCTCTCCTCATCACAACCTGTTGCATCTGAGGATTGACATTACAGTCTCATATGGTCTCAATAAAACAAGAAGGTGTCTTGAATGTCATCAAGGTTGATTTTTCTCCTGAACATGGCATAAATTCTGATCATATAATTAAACAATTTTATGGCAGCTATTCTCAACAATCGGTGGCAAATTATATGTTTTTATGAAATACCGTTTATCATGAAACATTCAATGCATGTACTAGGAATTAAATTTTTTACACAAAACATCTACATGGTGAAAAAACTCAAAATAGATAAACAACTGTGTAAACAACCAACATACCTGTTGAAAACATACATCCAGTATCCCGTGTCACATAATTCCACTTCATGGGTTACCACTGGAAGAAAACTGATGACCAGGAGCAGATTACAGTGCCCTACCTTTGTGTCACCTTTACTGTCCTCCAGTCTGCATATGTGGGTCTGTAAGTTCCTATCTTTCACTGTATACACCATTGAGTTCCATTTGTCAGCCAATTTCCTCTTCCCTCTCTCACCTTTATTGGCGAGGAGAACTCTGTCACCTATGTTCAGGTAAGTGCCTTTCACCCTTCTGTTGTAGTCCTTGGCTTGTTTGTCTTCCTCTTTGATAGCATGTGTCTGCTTCATGAAGGTATGACATGAGTGTCTTCACATAAGTTTTGTGATCAACGACTGCTGGATCATGCAGCACTTGCTGAAACATGACATCCACAGGGAGTCTTGGGATCTGACCAAACATAAGTTGAAACGGTGCATAACCAGTGGCTTCATGCACTGTTGCATTGTAGGCAAATGTCAAAGTTTGTATCTGTTCAGGCCACTTGTGTTTCTCTTTCAGGGGAAGAGCTCATAACATGCTTCCAAGTGTTTGATTGAATTGCTCAGTACCGCCATTCCCCATGGGGTGATAAGCAGTGGTATGTGTTTTCGAGTCCCCAGAAAATCTGAGCAACTCAGCTGAGCTCACTTTCAAAATTTACCCTCTGGTCTGAGTGGATGTGTTGAGGAAATCCATACACATAAAAAACATAGCTTCTTGAGGAAATCCATACACATAAAAAACATAGCTTCTTGTCTATTTGTCCCATAGCTTCTTTTCTATTTGTTAGCAGACTGGTTGGTACATGGGAAAGCATGAGCTAACTTTGTGAAATGGTCTGTCAAAACAAGAACATTCACTGACCGTTGTTAACTGCCCTCTGCAGTCTAAAAGTCCAAACATTCCAACTCCATCAGAGCAGAGGTTTGGACGCTCTCAAGCAGAGCCCGGGCAGAGGGGTCTGGAGTTTTGGCCAGGACACATCTCCCACAAAATCTAACGTGTTTTCAACTTTCATATTGGATTCCATTTTTGGCCAAAAGAAACATAGTCTGGCCAAATACAATGTTCTTGCCTGTCCCTGATGTCCAGTCACATCATGTATACCATGAAATGCTTTCTCTTTAAGGTAGTTTAAGGTTTATGAGGAGCAATCATAGTAATTTGGTAACTCAACCGAAGACTGCTAATTTAGCATACTCACCAAGATGCTCCTCTCAGTAAAATATGGTTTACACACATTAAAACATATAAAACAACAGAAAGAACAATAATAATGGACTGTTTAACAATAAATAAAATTGTCATAATGAGTTTAAATGACATTTTAACATTTTTTAACAGTTATCAGAACGGAACATTAATACATTCCTACCTCTCCTCATCACAACCTGTTGCGTCTGAGGAGAATAGCACTAATTGGCAGGAAGTGAAGTCACTCTGGTCCTTGCTCCAAAACAACCTCAATTCATCAAATTTAAAGCTATTTTAAATTAAACCCATTAAAAAAAATAACAATGACATTGTAATAAATAATAACAAAAAAAAAGAAAATATCTGGATGGACAATGATTAATAATATTGGTGAAATTTAAAAGTTATACATATACATGGGTTACACATCCCACCCTCTACACAGTTGATCTCCCCTCAACACAGTTCATAACCCCTCTACTCAGTTCATCCCCACTCTACACAGTTCATCCCCCTCAACACAGTTCATGTCCCCCTACACAGTTCATCCCCGCTCTACTCAGTTCATCCCCTATCTACTAAGACTGATGTAAACTCCCAAGGAAGATAAAAAGGACGACATTTGATGGTCATTTGTTCCAGGTTGGGCGTGCAGGAGCGAGTGAGAGGAACAATGCTCGCACTATTGCATTAGCTACTGTTCACCATTAAACACACACCACCTCCCCTTGACTTTCCCGATTCCTGTGTTCTGTCCATGCGGTGAACCGAGAAGAATTCAGCTGGCTGGATGGCATGGTCCGACACCGCTGGGTTCAGCCATGTCTTGGTGAAGCAGAGGAGATTGCAGTCCCGAATGTCTCTCTGGAACTTTACCCTGGCCCTGAGGTCATCGAGCGTCTCCATAGACTGGAGCAGAATGCTGGGCAGAGGTGTGCGGTGTGCACGAGCTCTCAGCCTGTTCCCGATGCCGGCTCGTTTTCTACAGGGCCGCCGCTTCGGGTACCGTCCTTTGTTCTCCCTTAGGATCTCCTTCGTCCAGCTTGGATCCGGGGTTAAAAATGCCGAATTGTGAGTACATTGTACACCAATAGAAAGAAGAGTATCTCTATTGTTAAGAATGCACTCCTTGTTGAAGAATTTGCTGGTTCCATGAATTAAAAACCCATTTCATTCCCACTCTACCCAGTTTGTCTCCCTCTACACAGTTTAACCTCCTCTACACAGTCCATCCCCTTCTAAACAGTTCATCCCTGATCTATACAGTTTATTCCCCATCTACACAGTTAATCCTCCCTCTACACAGTTCATCCCCACTCTACAATTTATCTCACTCTACATAATTCATCCCCCCTCTACACTGTTCATCCCCTCTCTACACAGTTAATCCCCTCTCAACCTTCATCCCCCTCTACACAGTTCATCCCCTTTTTACACAGTTCACTCCTACACAGTTCATCTTCCCTCAACACAGTTCATCCCACCCTCTACACAGTCCATCTCCCTTCAACACAGTTCATACCCTCTGTACAGAGTTCATCTTCACTCTGCACAGTTCCTCACCCTCAACACAGTTTATCCCCCCTATATTCAGTTCATCCTCTTTACACAGTTCATCCCTGCTCTACAGAGCTCATCTTCCCTCTGCACAGTTCACCCCAACTCTACACATCTCACCCCCGATCTGCACAGTTAACCCCCCCTACACAGTTTCATCCCCTCTAGACAGTTTATTCCCCCCTCTACACAGTTAATCCTCCCTCTACACAATTCAATTCAATTCGATTCAATTCAGTTTTCTTTGTATAGCACTTGAAGGGAAATATCATATCGTGTTTCTGTCATATTGTGTTTCTGTTCTTAATGCAGTCGTGTTTCTGTTCTTAATTGTTATTGCTGAACTCTGTCTAATCTATTGGTCTTCATTTGTTCTGCCTGTTCGATAGAAGGAACATTTTCCTTCTTCTCCCTTTGACACACATACATACACACACACACACCACAAGTGAAGCAGATGTTCCTGTTTACCTTATGCACTTACGCAATCCGCTACATAACTTGCCGAGTCACGTTAACCTGATTGCCATGTATGGAGTTGTCTTCCTCTTTAGGTGTAAATAAAAGGGAATCTTTTTCTTTGTATTCTCAGAGAGCTTGGAATAAACGAACTTTGCATACTATGCTATTTGGTGTGTAGTTCCGTTTGTTGAGAGCCTCTCCCGAGCTCAGTAACGTGGTGGATGGGTCAGAGGAGATAGAGAAGTAAGCAGAGGTGATGAGAAAGGCGTATAAGTTTCCTTACAGTTTTGGGGGTTTATCCGGGATCTCATTGATCAGTTAAGCACTGCTGATTTAATATCTTGGTTATATTGTTAGTATTGAAGGCTGATAAATATCCAAAGCCAAATCCAGAGGAGGCTCCTCAGGACTGGATGAATAAATGTGGATTGACTTTTTATACTATGCCATGTCTGCATAATTTAGCTGGCTGGACTGAACCCCAGCCTCAATTTCTTATCTATCCCAGGGGAGGGACATTTAAACCTGAATACCTAGCCTCAGCATACAACCAGATTTATGAGGGAATGGGAGATCCTGGATGGGATTATGATTACATGACCCAAAGTTACATTAAGTGGGTTGAAATGAAAACTGTATGGGACAAATACAATGGTATCAATAATTCTAAAAAAGGAATTAAAATCTATTCCCAAGGTGTCTTCTGAAACAAAACCGAAACTACCTTTGTCTGAATGGCTTTGCCAAGATGTTGGCTGCATGCGCTCCAAGGCACAAGCGCACACACACGACAATTCCTTCTAGTAATTTGCTAACTGGACTGCTCGACAATATACCAATGAATCATGCTATATTTGTCATTTGCTACCTAGTTCTTCTGTTTCTATATCTATTCCTATCAAACCCACTTGTTCTAAGGTGACATATTCCGGGTATACAGAGGGAGGGGGTGGGATGTACTGGGGCCCCGTTTACAATAATAGCCAGTCTCCTACACTATGGAACTCTACCACCAGTAGTGCATCTTCGACGGACCCCTCGCTTCCTCATATTGACCCTGTGTTTTCTATTACAGTTTGTTGCCTGAGAACTACATGTTCCCTCATTGTTTTGTAAGTACTAAGAACATGCATTTCTTGGGGAGCATCTCGATGTCCCGTTGTCCCATAATATACAACAATACTTCTTATGGTCCTTGTCCAAGGGGTTCAAGCTGTAATATACAACACCCAAATGAGTACCTTCAAGTATGGGCTCGGCTTTCCTTAGATTGGTATTGGTATTGTGGGGACCCCACCATATTCCTTAACATTCCCATCAATTGGACTGGTCTGTGCGCCCCTATCCAGCTCCAGAGCCCTTTCTCATTACATATCCTCACTTCCAACACGCAACATAATAGAAGGAAAAGGGAGATTGACCCCATTTTTCCTCCCCAGAACACCAATTAAAATCGAGGTGGCAAAAGTGGAATCAGATTGAAGTAACCCATTATCGTTTATCCACTTTCGCGAATAAGACTTATGCTGTGATTGAAGGCATTCATAAGGAACTGACCGCCCTGTGCTTAACCACTATTCAGAACCGTATAGCCATTGACATGTTATTAGCCGAGAAGGGGGGTGTCTGCGCTGTTGTGGGTGAAAGTTGCTCTACTTTTATCCCTGCTAATGATGATGAACACGGCACTATAGGACAGGCCGTGGAACAAATGCACGCCACTGTTAAAGCCCTAAAAGAGGATGAAAAGGGAGATCAAGGGTGGGGCTGGGAATGGTGGTATAATTTCTTTGGGCAGTGGACACCGTACCTTTCTATGATCATTCCAGTATTGGTTGTTCTTCTGCTGGTATGCCTTTTCAGTCATGACTCCTGTCTTCCTTCTCCTGGATGCTAGCTGAATATCAGCCACTCCCTCGAAATCCTCCACCTGAATATTTCCCTTTACCCAATCGTTAGAGTTTATACCCATGTTTTTGGGCATAAAAAGAGGGGACTGAAGGGAAATATCACATCGTGTTCCTGTCATATCGTGTTTCTGTTCTCTGTCTAATCTGTTGGCCTTCAGTTGTTCTGCCTGTTCGATAGAAGAAGGAACATTTTCCTTCTTCTTCCTTTGACACACATACATACATACACACACACACACACACACACACCACAAGTGAAGCAGATGTTCCTGCTTATCTTATGCACGTACGCAATCCGCTACGTAACTCGTGAAGTCAAGTTAACGTGATTGCAATGTATGGAGTTGTCTATCTCTTTAGGCGTAAATAAAAGGGAACCTTTTTCTTTGTATTCTCAGAGAGCTTTGAATAAATAAACTTTGCATACTATGTTATTTGGTGTGTAGTTCCGTTTGTTGAGAGCCTCTTCTGAGCTCAGTAACGTGGCGGATGGGATGGAGGAGATAGAGAAGTGAGCAGAGGTGACGAGAAAGGCGAATAAGTTTCCTTACAGTGCTTTTTACAATTGACATTGTCACAAAGCAGCTTTACATAGTAAAAGTAATTTAAGGAGGAATTTAAACATTTTTTTAATTCATCCCCTCTCTACAGTTTATCGCCCTCTACACAGTTCATTCACTCTCTACACAGTTCATCCTCCTTTACACAGTTCATCCCTCCTCTACACTGTTCAGCCCCCTCTACACAGTCTCCAATCCAAGTGTGAACCTGCAGTCAAATCTAACACAGTCAAATAAATATAATCAGATTCAATCTAATTCGATCTATGATGTAAATTTAACACTTCTAACCTTACCTACCATCTTTCCCATCATCCTTTTCTTCTCCTTGTGCTTACTGATTTATCTACAGCTGTGTGTGTGTGTGTGTGTGTGTGTGTGTGTGTGTGTGTGTGTGTGTGTGTGTGTGCACTAGCACTCGGCTTAATGGAATCCTGCTCACAGATGGTTTTATTACCCTTTACCTCTTTAACATCACCGGTTAATGCTAATTGCCAGTGCAATAATCAGTTAAAAAGCTCCATCTCAGTCCCTCTCAATGTAATGCATACCTCACACATACACACACACAGAGCGCTACAGCGATGTTAATGTACTTCATACTGACCTCCTGCTGTTAGCGTAGCATTCATTAAACACTTCACTAAATAAAACACAGGATAAGTGTCGCCTTGGTAATGAACTCTAAAAGCCTGGATATTTTATCTGTGCTGATTTTTACTGAGAACTCATCATTTACAGACAAACAATCAAAACAGCACAGACTGTGTGACACTAAAGCTTGTTAGGTTGTATGTTTGTTTATTTTTTGTGTGGGAGGTTAAAGGTCACTGAGTTTTAATTGAGGATAAATTTGCAATCACCATTAAAGGAGAAGCCAGAGATGATTTAAGTACTTCCTGAACAAAGATGCTAAAAGATTAAAGAATTTTTTATTTTTGTTTATGAGCAACATGGAAGGTACTGTGACACACCAATTTTTGTCCAACAGGAAATTGCGTGTGTGTTTGTCTGCCCGCAAGAAATGCAATGACTATCATAATTAAGAGCTTACAGAAATTGTACTAAAGTTAAGTAATGTTATGATAGTCATTACATTTATATAGACTGTAATTTTCCAGTAGGTTTAACACTAGCATTTAATTAGATAATTTCAAGTTCAACTTTGTCTACAAGTTAGACAGTACATGCGTCTATCTGAGTAACCAAAACACACGAAAGGTCAGATTCTGGACAGGGAACAGAGGTAGTTTGAAAGAGGAGTAAAAGAAGCCGTCTATGTGTAGAAGGAAAAATCCACATTAAACCGAGGAGGTGGTTTGAGGTATCACCTTTCAAGCACTTACAAGGCAGCTCTGGATCTCCTTGCCAAGAGGTTTCACTCCACTTCACACCTTGATTCAGGTGACCAAACGACACCATATGCAGACCAGGTGAACAACCCTAGTGGACAAAGAATCCTAACGAGCAATGGAATGCATAAGGGGGACAGTGATTTGCATGTAACTTGAGAGTTTTTTCCTCAGCCTATAAGACTAGAACTTATAGGCAGTTGTAACTTAGTGGTTAAGGTGATGGGTTACTGATCCAAAGGTCAGCGGTTCAATCACCACTACCACAACTGTTGGGCCCTTCAGCAAGGCCCTTAACCCTCAATTGTTTAGTTGTATAAAAACAATAATTGTAAGTTGCTCTGGATAAAAGCGTCAGCCAAATGCTGTAAATGTAAACTTTCCATCAGATTTTCTAACTAACAAAGCTTTTTGGATTAAAAGAAAAATGTCTTCAAAAACCACAAAAATAAGTCCAATTGCCTCTACTCAAGCTTTTAGGATTACCATGACCTGAATGATTGAGAATCTACACCAATGTATTCATGTGAATGTTTACAGACTCAACAGTGAAATGTATATACAACTAGAGGGACACTCGTAGAGTTCAAAGATATCTCCACCAGGCACAAATAGATTATTGAATCTATTTGTGCCACAAATAGAATAATGAAATGTCTCCCCCAGTAGGCATCAGATTATTATTTTGCCCCATGTTAATTTTGGGATTTTTTTTCAGCACGTTCCAATACACAGATTACCCTCAAAATTTAATGGCTTCTCTCCAGGCCCAGGCCCCACCCCTACACCAAGTTTGATAAAAATGTCTGGATCTGGATCTGTTCCAAAATGCTCTGGGATTTTGCGAGACCTATACCCCAACCCTCCACCAAGTGTGGTGAAAATCGATTCTGTAGTTTTTGTGTAATCCTACTAAAAGACAAACAAACAGACACTGGTGAATGCATAACCTCCCCCACCATGCAGAAAGGTAAAAATGTATATAAAGAAATTAGAATCTCATCCATGGGGTTTGATTGCAGCATGGATAAGTCATGATAATGGAGGCTTTGCTTCCCGTCCTGCATGCACAAAACTGATCAGTGTTTATTCATGCTGGACTGAGGTGTGGATATTATATAACAAGACTGGGTGTGTGTAAGGAAGCTTTGAAAATCAGGTGAAAGCAGCATATTCGCTTCAGTTTTTTACATTTTATCTAAGGTTTATGAGTAAGCATGCATGTCATGTGTTCATGTGTTCCAGTTGCACAAAGGTAGAGATGATGTCAAAGTGCGTTGTGGACGTCTATACATTCACATATCAACTGATCACATTAAACAAGACTCAGATTACACTGCATTCTGTATAT
>JAQMYF010040381.1:0-11481 GCA_030014195.1 Neosilurus mollespiculum
ATATATATATATATATATATATATACACACACTCACATATACATATCATTTGTTCACCATACACTGTTGAACGTTTTCATTATTTTTTTCATTGTAAATGATCGGTGATGGTTATAAAAGCTAGCTTCATGGAATACCGAACACATACATATCCTATTTCTGATGTTGCACTTCGTGCAACAAGCAAGTTCATTTGTTGTTTTGAGGCACCTCCCCCAATCAGCATCGGTTTAAGAATAGCCTCGGTAAACCTGTGGCAAGCAACATCTTGACATGGAGAATATGGCCGTCATGACAGAGTCGGACTAAAATCATGTAAAATACTATACATATGGTGTACTTTTACTAATAAATACTTAGCACTAGCTCACTGATAAACTATTTATAATGATTTGAATGAGGGAGTTTGCACTGTAATATTAAGCAATTAGCAAGATAGCAGTTACTGCAATTTGTAATGTAAAATGAACTTGTAAGGGGATAATATTATAGCATCTTTTTACAATACAGCATTTATATATTAATGTTGAATTAAAAGTTTTAAACATGACTGTAACTTGTAAATGATATTGCCTATGATTTGAATTCAGTACCATACAGGACATGATACAACAAGGTCAGTTTGTACAAATAACCCTAAATGAATACTTGTTTTACTTTGTGTTGAAACATAAATTCAACATTAGCTTTGTGTGCACATTAAAGATTATAATTTATGATAATTCCATTTGTTATTTTTAAATGCTTTAAGTTAACAGCCCAGTCACTACTGCTACTTTACTTGTCAAAAGGCCCAAAGTCTTGATTTCTGGGCTCTCAATTTTAAAGATCTGGATTTCTGGATTTTTTTCCCTGTCATCCTTTCTGGCTGTCTCATCTTTGAAACTCTTACCCTAGCTGTAATGTTATCAGATGGTATCTGATGGTATCTGAAACCAGCAGTGGTAAAAGCACAACTTATAGAGGAATGTCAGATGTAAGTTCAGAGAAAAGTGTTGCACCCTACAACTTTTTCATGTTTTTTTTTTTTTGGTAAAATAGTACGATGTGCTGGGTCAAGTACTATTTTATATGCTGCTGAATAATGTGAAACCTATTTTGGTAAAGTAAATTTGCAGATGTCAACATGATTTTGACTCCATTCATTCATTTGCTAAATTTTTTTATCCTACTAGGGTCACAGGGAGGCTGGCGCCCATCTTAGCCCAACACCCCAAACAGGTCACCGTTGCAGGGCCAACACACGTGCTAACCACTATGCCACCATGATTGTACAAAATGAAAACATTTATTATGTCAAGACTTGATCTCTGTACTCATTTTTAACTTACTAATTTAGAGGAAAACCCTAAAGTTGCTTTTTAATAATTTTCCCCATTTGAAATGCGGAGAAGATCATAGTAAAATAAAAAAAAAAAAGCATGCCACTTAAAATTTATTTAAATACTTTGCGAATGTTACTTCTGTTTGTGATTTTCACTTATTATAGGTTTTATATATCCAACTGTTTTACACTACATTAAAGGTGAAGTAGATCCTATACTACGATATTCGCTAAGATCATGGCGGCACATGGTGTAATGCTCCACCTTACAGCAGGAAGGTCCTCTGTTTGAGTACCAGGCTTGGCCATTGTCCCACGTTTCTGTCTGCAGTATGCAGGTTCTCCCTGTGCTTGCATGGGTTTCCTCCAGGTTCCTCCCACATTCCAAAGACATGCATGTTAGGCAAATTAGCTGTTTCAAATTGCCCCTAGGTGTGAGTGTGAATAATTGTGTGATTACCAGGGTGTAACTCTCCTCGAAATTGACTGGGATTGTCACCATCTTCCCTTTGATCGTGACAGATAAGCAGTATAGATGATGGATGGATGGATGGATGGATGGATATTAACAGGTTAAACGGAATGTTTAAAAATGCCCATGAATAGCAGCTCATGCCTTCAGTGTATCATGGATATATATATATACAGATTAACTAACACAGATGCCTGTCATTCTGGGGGCTGTTCCACGATTTTGTCCAAATGGACATCCATTTTAAGCAGTCCAAGCATTTAAAAAGCATCAGACTATAGACACAGTTCAAGAAATAATATCCACATTTTTGGTACAATCTGTCCACCAGCTCTAATTGACAGTACAGCAACTAAGGCATGTTTGTTTATATGTGATGTCTCACCATGCTCTTAAAATGAAACTCTCTCCCTCTGCAAGTACTCCATTCTTTTTCTTCTTTCAGTTGTTCCTGTTAGGAGTCGCCACGGCATATCATCCTGAAAAGATGGTGATATATTTGATTTAGCACAGATTTTTTTGCCCTGATGTAACCCTTCCCATTTACCATGGCTTGGGACCGGAATTAAGAGCTTGCATGACCCCAATCGCTGGGATTCAGTATTCCATCCACACTTTTTTTTTTTTTTTTTTTTTTTTTTTTTAAATCATCTCATTTTCTTAAGCTATTTGTTCCTCTCAGACAATCTTACTTTGTCTTTGGAACTTTAATTGCCTTTTCTGTCTCTTTTTCAGGAAGTCAGCATGTGTTTCATGCTTGTGTGCTGTCTTGTTCTAACTGTCATGGCTGAGTGTGATCCCTCTGACATGCCCTGACTGTGCAGTAGTGTAATGAAGGGCCACCTTAATCACTGAGAGAACCTAAGACATGATGCCGGCAGTGCTAAAACAGCAGTGATCATGTTTCATCCTGTGCTGGAATAACTCTGACCTTTCTCTCTGAACCACACATCCACCGGCACCCTGTGTGAGAAAATAAACCTGATTAGTGTGACCTGTATACAAATGCTAAATTAATCAGATGGCATGTGAACAAACAAGCAATTAATTGCAAAGAGCAAACATGGTGTTTCAAAATCTCCCCTTCAGCCATGCCCCAAATCAGTGTTGTAAAATATTGTGTGAAACAGATCTGTTTATTTCCTTCATATTAATTAATTCATTTGCACTACCTTAATAGAAGAGGGGCAGTAGTGACTGGGGAGAGGTCCACACAGTAATTCAGCAGTAAAGGCTATAAAACCACAGAAAAACAATGGTTGGGATTTTTTTTCCTCTTCCTTTATGCAGATGCCATAGTAAATCTTCTGTTTAATAAATATGTGCTACTTGTTTTCCAGATACTGTTTTTACAGATGTAAGCCAGTTTGTGAAAATAACACTTTTTTCAAAGGATACAAGCGATAATGGCTTGTGGTTGAAATCTTCTGGCATGGCCTATGTTTCCAGATCTCTCACCTCTTTGTTTTAACGCAGTGAATCCTGTTCCTGGAGATCTACTTGCTTGCAGGGTATTTTCCATTTCATGTATTTTTATAAGATGTTTTAACCTTTATTAGGGTTGCAGCGAGGCCTATATCATCCAATTCTGCGTAAAGGCAGGGTAAACCCTAAACAGTTCATCCGTCCATCACAGGACATTCACACCTGGGGGCAATTGAAAATATCCACTTAGCCTAAAATGCATGTCTTTGGCTTATGGGAGGAAACCCATACAAGCACAGGTAGAACATGCAAACTCCACACAGAAACGTCCTCACCGAGACTTGGACTTGAACCCAGGACCTTCCTGCTGTGAAGTGGAAATGCAAACCACTATTCTGTTCCTTTTTAGTTGATCAAGAACTTCTTGGGCAAATGATAAAATGGTCAAATGGGCATGATTAAAGTTCAAACAAAGGTCTTCAGGCAGTTAGATCTTCAGTAACAGAGTTGCAACATTGTTGTAATGATTGTACCCTGGCTGTTCATCATCATATCTGATTGCACCCAACAATCGGTGTTTCCTTAGCAGCGCACCAATTTTCTGATGCCATTATTGTTCATCCTGAGGATGTGGTCAATCCATCTCCATCTCCTCTTGGTATTTAGTGTCTCCTACTCAACTTATTCAACAGAGTAATCACACCTTTCCCAAAGGATGTAGCAGGTTATGGTTTCTGGTTGAATTTTTTTATTTTAATTTTTTGCCTGGCCTCTACTTAGGGTGTTATAGATCCTGAAGTCTGGGTTCCCTTGCAGTAATTTTGTGAACATGTGAACTCCATGTTGCCTGGGCCACATTTTCTAAAGAACTGTATCCTCCAGGCCCAAGTTTACTAGAAGCCTATTTTCACATGTGAGAGACTCTCAGATCATTAATAATAAAAAAAAAAAACTTTCAACTATATACTTTGAATAGGCAATTCCATCACATTTAAATGTTTCCCCTTAAACCACTCGAGTGTTGCTTTAGCAGTATGCTTTGGGTTATTGTCCTGCTGGAAGGTGAACCCGGTGGTCCCAGTCTGAAATCACAGGCAGACTGAAACAGGTTTTGCCTAAGAATATCCCTGTATTTAGCACCATCCATATTTCCCTCGACTCAAATGAGTTTCCCTGTCCCTGCTGCTGAAAAACTTCCCCACAGCATGATGCTGCCGCCACCATGTTTCACTGTGGGGATGGTGTTCTTGGGGTGATGGGATGTGTTGAGTTTGCACCAGACATGGCGTTTTCCTTGGTGGCCAAATAGTTCCATTTTAGTCCCATCTGAACAGAGCACCTTCCTCCATACATTTGAGAGTCGCTCACATGCCTTTTGGCAAACACAAAATGTGCCTTCTTATTTTTAACACTAAGTAATGGCTTTTTTTCTGGCCATTTTTCCATAAAGCCCAGCTCTATGGAGTGTACGGCTTATTGTGGTCCCATCCACAGATACATCAGTCTCTGCTGTGGAACTTTGCAGCTCCTTCACGGTTACCTTTGGTCTCTGCTGCCTCTCTGATTAATGCCCTCCTTGCCCGGTCTGTGAGTTTTGGTGTGCTTCCCTCTCTTGGCAGGTTTGTTGTGGTACCATGTTCTTTCCATTTTAAAATGATGGATTTGATGGTGCCCCAGGGGATCATCAAAGATTTGGATACACAACCCTGACTTGTACTTTTCAACAACTTTGACCCTGACTTGTTTGGAGAGTTCCTTGGTCTTTATGGTGTGATGCCTCTTGCTTAGTGGTGTTGCAGCTCCTTAGGCTTTCAGAAAAGGTGTGTTTATATTGACAGATCTTGAGACACTTAGATTGCACACAGGTGGACTTCATTTCACTAATTATGTGACTTCTGAAGGTAATTGGTTGCACCAGAACTTTTGAGGGGCTTCATAGCAAAGGGGGGTGAAAACATATGCACATGCCAATTTTCTGATTTTTTTTTTTATTTTTAAAAATTATTTTTTAATGTATATTTTTCTCGTTTAACTACACCAACTATTTTGTGCAGATCCATCACATAAAATTCTAATAAAAAATCATTTAAATTAGAGGTTGTAATGTAACAAAATAGGTAAGGGGTGTGAATACTTTTAAAAAGGCACTGTATGTACAGTGTACAGTGTTAAAATATATTTTTTTTTTCAAATAATTATTAGCAAGTTTTTCTAAATAGATTTTACATTTTTTCACACTCACACAACCATTCACCCCTTGCCCAGAGTCGGCTGAGATGGGCGCCAGCCTTCCCACAACCCTAATTAGGATTAAGCGGTTAAGAAAATGAATGAATTAATGAATGAAGTTTTTCACACACATAGATCAGCCATAACATTTAAAGCACCTGCCCAATATTGTGTAGGCCCTACATGTGTATTCAAAATAGCTCTAACCATTAATTCTTGAATTCTCCACAAAAAGTGTGAGCTGTGGTATCCGGCACCAAGCAGTTCTCAGTACATCACTCAGTGCAAGACTTCTGGTTTTGGAGATGAATTGGCCCAGTCATCTAGACATGATAATTTGTCACTCAGATACTTACACCTGCTCATTTTTACTACTTTCTACACATTAACTTTGAGAACTGACTGTTTGCTTCCTGCCTAATACACCCCACTAATATACCTCATTAATACACCCAGTAATACACCTCACTAATATACCACACTGATACACCCCTCTAATCTACCTCAGTCATGTCTGGAAAGCCAGATACATTCCCAAAAAGCTACTGTCCAATATTACTTCTATGCAAAACATACAAACTTGCCGCTGCTGCCCCATGATCAAGCTTGGCTTCATAATTATTATACTATATACTACATGGGAACATAAAAGCAAAAAAAAAAAAAAAACCCACAAATGAGATCTGGTTTATTTATTGATTTATTTACTTGTATTAATATGTAAGCTAGCCTCTATGTAGGTTAAGTGTCTACATCAATAACTCTGTTAGTACCGTAGCACTATTAGCTTGGCTCAAAGTGTAGTGCTTACCTTCTCAGTCGCTGTCGTAGTTAAATTATGATAATATAAACTATAAAAATGTTGTCTTAGTGTGTTTTTACTTATGTTTCTACACTGCCAAAGAAACCACTGATACAGTTTTCCAAATTAAAAGAGTACTTCTACAAACACTTTGGAGCTCGTGCCCTGAAGACTATGTACATTATATCTGATGGTATATTACCATCAGAAGACATTATATCTGATGGTATATTACCATCAGAAGACCTTTCAAGCATTGATACGACGGCACCTGACTGGTCAGGGATTCAGCACGGCATTAAACGAATCAAGAACCGCAAATGTTCATGAACGGATAGTGTTTGTTGAACACCTGAGGTATGCAATGTCTGAATGTCTACTGAAATACCTTGCGTTCCTGATGAGCTTGTATGGACTTGTTTCTGGGTATGGGCTAACTGGCTTATCGCATGCATTGTATGCTTACATAAGAGAGGCGTGAAATCATGTGCTGATAATTACAATTTTGAGCCACAATAAGGCTTGAGCATTATTGCAACTCTTGCAATAATGATGATGAGATGGAGGGAGGCGTATGAATACATCTTACTATTATCACAATTTGTATTTAGATCCAGTAGGTCAACAAGTGATGACATATTTATCTTACGTTAGGTACTCAATAAATCAGGAAGTTTCATAACTCCCATTTTCATACCTTTCCAATTCTATGTGCACTATACACTGCTACAAAGGCATGCATTAAGGGAACCACCAGCCTCTTTGATACTCTGGTTGGCTGCTGACAAGGAGCACTAGAGTTCCCACTGATATTTAATATCTTCATGGACTTTGTTCTAATAGTTGCATGCCACCAAGTATTGAAAGGAGACCCAGAGACAGAGTTTAAGATAAAATACTGTATCCCCAATGAGGTATTCCCAAGGGCACTTCGCAAGAAATCACCAGCCATTGGTAAAAATCGAATAACCGAGATTATGGAAATAAAATAAAGAATGTGCGCAAATTTAAATTTGATATACTGCTGTCAATTCTGATAAGTCGCATGATCTTGCCTCTAGGATTGGGGCTGCACTTCAAAAATGGAATGCTAGAAATAAGAAAATACATTCACACATACTGCCACCTGCTATAACTACAGTACGAATGATTGAAACAGGTGTTGTTTGATATTTAAGCCCTGAGGGGAATATGAAACAAGTTTGAAAAACTTCAAATGGATGCCACACAGATCAGAAGGATAATGACGGACAAGTCAGTCCTTATGCTACCGCTGGACAGAGTGCCCCCGACAGAAGCACCACAAGGATGCTAGTGCTCCGCAAAGGAGATTATGATGATGAGTACTACTTAAACTTTAAAAAGGGTTTAAAGAGACACTGTTGCGTAACTCTTAGGCTCTGCACCTGCCTGTGCTGGGAGCTTGTCTGCATCCATCATGCTATCTCCTTTTAATGTGCTTTTTGCTGAGATGTCTTGTGTAGAATAAACTAAAACAGTCATGCACCAGACTGTGGATTTTGTTAAAATGAATATTCAGCAACATCCACCTTGCCTTCGGTGCATAATTGTTGATTATCTTCAAGTTAGCCAACAAATCAGATGCGCTGTTCCCATGTAATAATGAATAATAAACTGAAATATTGCCATATGTCAGCTGGGATTGGCTCCTGTTCACCAATAAACCACAGTGGTGTAGACATTTATACAGTGTTTACAGTATTTGTATTGATGTTCTGGTTTTGACTTTACCTTGATTTTTGTTTTATGATTTTGGAATGTCTCTGCTTATATTAAACAGTCTAACTGCATTTGCATCCAACCTTACCTGACAATTGATGCAGCGTCAGATACAAGCTGACGAAGTGACATGGCAGTTTGGAAAGAGTTCATCAAGGACAATAGCAGTGTTTGGATGAGCACAGTGCCAGACTCGATCTGATCTCAGATGCTACCTCCCAAGCCCTCAGGCCTCACTAAATCCCAACTGCACCTCCCGACTTTCTTATCACCCATCCCAAAAAGCTTCCAGCTCCAATGCTGCTTGTATTTCTCTGTCCAAGTTAATGTCTTCAATCATAAGAAAATCACACCTGCCCAGCCTCCTAACTAGAAAAGATGTGTTACTGCGGTGCCCAAGCAAGCAAGTGAGTCTCTCTTTCCCTATGAACACTCTGTGGAGGTGTTTTAAAGGATTTCTGATTATGCTGTAGAGGGTGAAGAAAGTAGCTGTTCACCATCATCCAGGGCAAGAAGAGTGTGTCTGAATATGCTCTCGAGTTTCACATGCTATCAGTGGGAAGTTGGAGAAATGAGCTAACACTGAAAGCAGTTTTTCAGCATGGTGTGAATGTAGTAGAGCTGCTTGTCAGGACTATAAGACAAACCTTGACTTTCTCACTGACGGGGAAGTGATCAACCATGTAAATGCAAACAACCAGCTTCTGCCCATACCTGAAAACATGCAGCTTAAATGAGCCAATCTGAGCCTCATTGAAGGTGAGAAGAAAAAAAAGGTAGATATTTATGCTTCTACTATGGCATCAGGAATCCTACAGTGGCTCAATGTCCCAATCATCACAAGAAACCTGCCTCCCTTCTTCTGGCAGAGAGAACATCCACTTCCTTATGAAAACCCCAGTCAGTCCATTCTAGCTTTAGTCTCAGCAGTCAGTCAGATTTCCAACCATCTGCCATGAAAAGCAGGTAATTTGACTTCATCAAGATACTTTTATCGGATTTAATCTTCCCACGCTACAGCACCTGATAAAGATCCAGGCTAATGCTGGAGGTCTAATTACGATTGGCGCCATGGCCCTATGCACCAAACATCTCACACCCAAGTAAGTGCCTTGTATCACAGAATCATTTCCTTCCTTGACAGTGTCAGTACAAAGCCCCTGATGACCCTAAGACTTCTATGGGACTCATAACTTCAAACTACAATTTCTCGTTAGGACAAGATTACAGAATGGTTAGAACAGTGCCTCCATCAATGTTTACATCGTCCACATCTCATCATTGTCTCCACCCAATTCCCATGTCACAGTGCAGATTCCTGAAGCTTGTGACAACTTCGCCGAGGCCAAATTAATTAAGCCAAATCAAGTGATCTGACTCCCTACAGCCCTTATTACTGCACCAGATCCCCTGCTGGTAAGCTCATGCCACCACCTACTCCAAAAGGAGTTCTATGTCAAGTACACAGAGAATCCAGGCCCCTGTTCTTGCTCTTTGGGAGAAAGGAAAAGGTGACCTCTGCCATCATAAGGATCAGTTGTATAATGTTAAAATGTAATGCAAGCACAAACATAGTCTAGTAATCCAGTTAGGCTTCACTAACCTAAAGGGAGGGGCAGTGGTGGCCTGGTGGTGCTGCATTACCAATCCCAAGGTCAGGGGTTCAAGCTCCATTATCACTGAGTTGTCACTGCTGTCCCCCCAGTGCAGCTAACTGGGTAATCAAAGGCCAGCCATGTCTCTCACTGTCTGTGAGAGAACCACTGCTGACTTTCCTAAAAGAATAGGCTGCATTGTCGTCAGCGTGTTTCTGCCCTGCGATGGCCTGGCGAGCTGTCCAGGGTGTACTCTGCGCTCACCCAGAGTCGGCTGAGATGGGAGCCAGCCTCCTCGCGACCCTATTTAGGATTAAGTGCTTCAGAAAATGAATGAATGAATAACCCAAAGGGTATGTTTGCGATGCACTGTTCAGTGTAATAGCGGCTTGAGTATTTAATGGATTCATTTATTTTATTTTTGAATCACATATAGAGATCAGTGGTATGACGCCGCTGAACTGCAACACACTTTGTTGGGGGATGTGAAGAGCATGGTTACAAAGATGCAGCGAGCTCTGATCAACCAAGCCGTGGAAAAATGAGTCAGTCTAGTCTCCTGTCACCACCTAACAAGTTTCACAGCTGTGACACAAAGAATAAAATGTTATGGTGGTGTGCACTGAGTCTTGGGGTAGGACAGCCTAGTTGCGTCATCGTGATGCATGTGCTTGTCCGGTTGTTTAGTACATTAGCAGTCTGCAGGTTTGAACCGGTGTAATTGGTACCTCAGCCACAGCCATGCCCTGTTTATCAACGTCACTGCCGATTGTGCCCAAGTACCGGTGAGGGTGCGTGCTGAAAGTTGCGAGAGCAGCTGATGGAGACGCAGTGGAATGTGGAGGTGGACGCGTGCGGCTCTTTTGCATCATATTGGATTATTCTAAGCGTTTGTCACGTGACTACAGTGAAGTTTTTTTTTAAATTTTTTTTTAAGAGATACGCTTATCATGACGGGATGAAACCCCAGTGACTGATGAGACCTTATTAATGAACTTCATGGTCCTTGTGCCGTGTGTTTCTTAAACGAGTCTCGCGCTCAGGGTTCGCAGAGCCGGTGGTCGGTGACATTAGGAGGTGAAACTGCGTCAGAGAGCGCGCGCGCGCGCGGTCTTCCTGTTGATCAGGGAAATAAACGACTGTCCGTTTCTTCTCGTTGGAGGGAAAAAGATGACAGAAAATGGCGAGAAGGAGAACGAACCGCATCACCAGGACCTGCAGCGCTCACCGGGTTGCGACGCGATCCGGTCCGTGTCCAAGGTAAGCGCGAGCTCTGTACGGTCTGGCTCTGAATTAGAGCGGGTGCGCGCGCGCGCTCCCGACGGTGTCTATAAACACGGATCATCACCGCTTCTAATTATTCCTTGTGTTCACTGAAGGTGATGTTCATTCCATCTTTACTACCGAAATATTAGGGACAGAACAGAAGAGAATTCCAGGACAGCCGATGAACTGGAACCTCGAATCAATTATTAAGAGAGGATTTACTGATCTGAGCAGGAATAAAGAAGAGTAACAGAGAACAAAGGAAAAGATTTGAAAACTAGGTGGAAATCAATCAGTCAATCAATCAATCAATCAATCAATCAATCATTCAATCAATGCATCAAGCCAAAAGTGATGGAGGGATGAAAACAGGACTGATGTAAGAAACCAGCAGAATCAATGATATTGAATCATGTAAAGAATTAAATTAAAACAAAGTAATGATTAGGAATGCAACAAAAAGTGTATTATTATTACTATTATTGGTGCTAGTAGTAGTATATTAAGGATTTATAAAAATGCTTGTTTTTGTTTTCTAGTCACACATGCAAACACACACACACACACACACACACACACACACACACACACACACACACACACACACACATACATATATATATATATA
>JAQMYF010040383.1:0-11478 GCA_030014195.1 Neosilurus mollespiculum
TCACTGCATATTGTACTGTGTATAATTTGCATGTGACAAATAAATTTGAATTTGAATTTGAATTTGAATTTGAATTTTATTAACGTTAATAAATAAAAACGACAACATTTCTACAACATTACTTCTACTGCTGCTTCATCAGGGACTATAGCAAGATAGCCAGCCCCCTCACATGTCTCATCTCCACACATTCCCCTTTTCAGTGGACACAGGAAGCCACAACAGCCTTCATGCGGCTCAAATCTCTCTTCACCAGGGCTCCCATCCTCAAACACCTGGATCCTTCTCTTCAGTTGGTTGTGTAGGTGGATGCATCCAATAAGGGGGCTGGGGCTATCCTCTCCCAATGCAACCCAGAGACCAATAAACTCCACCCATGTGCATTCTTCTCTTGCCATCTCTCCCCATCAGAGAGGAATTATGATGTGGGAAACAGAGAGTTGCTGGCCATTGTGTTGGCTCTCCAAGAGTGGAGGCACTGGCTGGAGGAATCTGAGATTTCCTTAATCATCTGGACTGACCACGAGAATCTGGCTTATCTCCATTCTGCTAAATGCCTAAATCCCCGCCAAGCCCGTTGGTCCCTCTCCTACCACCCTGCTAGTTGGAACACCAAACCTGATGCCCTCTCTCGCCTCCATTCCCCCCAGTTCTGAGTAACCAGACCCCATAATTCCCCCTTCCTGCATTGTTGGAGCAGCCTCATGGGAGATTGACCAGATTGTGCTTAAGGCATAAGAGGACCAACCTGACCCCAAGACCGGACCCCCAATCATCTTTTTGTTCTGAATTCCATCCGCTCCCAAGTGCTCCAGTGAGGACACTCACCCAAGCTGTCCTGCCTTCCTGGAATAACCAGTACCCTCCTCTTCCTCAGGCAGCACTTCTGGTGGACCAGTATGGCCATGGACGCCCGGGAGTTCGTCTTGGCCTGCTTTGTCTCCCCTTGAGACTGCTAATCTCCTTGTTCTCCACGTGTTAAAATTATGTGGCAACCCCAGGGATATTGTTTTTGACAGAGGTCCCCAGTTTTCATCTCAGGTTTGGAAAAGAGTTTTGTAAGGCGGTGGCTGCTGCGGCCAGCCTCTTCTCAGGGTACCACTTGCAGACCAACGGCCAGACAGAGCGAGCCAACCAGGACCTGGAGATGGCTCTCTGGTGTGTTGCTGCCCACCACCCTGCTTCTTAGAGTTCTCACCTCTCTTGGATTGAGTACGCTCATAACTCCCTCACCAGTTCTGCCACAGGTATGTCCTCATGCATGGCGTGTTATGGCTTCCAACCCCCTCTTTTTTAAGAAAAGTGTTGTGTTTGTTCCAAGGTGCACAATAAGGAGGCACTAAAAGAAAAAGAGGTTGCAAGGGTAAGTTGTAAGAAGAAAGCTGGTACTATGCCAGTTCCACAAACCAGCTTACAATAGAGCATAGGGACAAGCCTCAAAACTTCTGAAACAAAGTTTTTGAAGTGATGAGACCAAAACAACCACAATTGCTACATTTGGAGAGGAGTCAACAAGGCCTATAATGAAAAGTACACCATTCCTACTGTGAAACAGAAGTAGACCGTTTATGTTTTGGAGATGTGTGAGCTACAACAGCACAGGAAACTTGAACAAAATTGATAGCAAGATGAATGCATGTTATAAAATATTGGAGACTTTCCATGGGATATATCTGGGTGTTCTACATGAAAATTATTGTTAACACAAGAACAAGTCAACCTGTCATTGGCAGAACAAAGTGAAGGTTTTGGAGTGGCCATCTCAGTCTCCTGACTTCAATGTCATTGATCCACTTTGGGGTGATTTCAAACACACAGTTCAAGCAAGACAAAGATTTTAGAGGAACTGTAAGCTTTTTGGTAAAGAATGGACAGCTTTACCATCTGAAAAAACAAGGTGCCTCATCCACAGCTACCACAAAAGACTTCAAGCTGTCACTGATGTTAAAGGGGGCAATACACAATATTTAGAACTATGTAAACTTTTGATCAGAGTGAATTGGTTAGTTTCTGTTGTCATCCTGATTTTAAAAAAACAAACACAATTGTTTGATAATAAATGACTTCATGCAACTACTCACCATGAGTGAAATAAAAGTTGTTCGTTACTATTCAACTTCTCTGAAAAATCACAAATTCCGCCAGGGTATGTGAACTTTTGTGCACAACTGTATGTAATTATTTGTTAAATGTAAAAGGTGTACCAAAAATGCAGCAATCATGTTGCATTTCAATAATGTGTGATCGGAGAGTATGTTTACATTCAAGATGCAGAAGATTTGCAGACATAGGACTATAGAGGCATCATATATATAAATATAAAATTAAATGAAGAAACATGGAAGTGGGCGCTTATATGTAGCCACCAGTTTTTTTCACGAACTCCCAAACCGGCCTGAAAATAAGGGGAATTAAATGAAGAAAATTTACATCACCACAGGAAGGATGACATCAAATTAGGGGCGGTATCGGGACAAATGAGGAAATAACGGGAAATGTGAAAATATGTAAATCAAGGTGGGAAGGACTAAAATAGCTTAAAATCATGAAAATAATGGGAACTTGACTAAGGATATGTAAATTAAAAAAGGAGGGGCCATAGGGTGCTGGGTGTATATAAGAAGAGGGTTTTAAAGGGAAATTGCAGACCAATTGGTACTCTTCAGATATGCATGTCTTTGATTGCATGACTGAATACAAGACCTTGCCTCTCCTCTTCTGCTTGTGAAATTTCTTTCTTATTTTTGATTAAAGTTATGATTGCTTATTGAGCCATTGAGGACAGTACAAAGCAAAGTAGAAGTGGGGGGACCTAAACTTTCATCCAGCATATGTCCTCCCAGGGAATTCTCCCTGAGAGGACATATATAATCTTAACCTGAATAATATCTTAACCTGAACTGTCCTGATATACAGTTTTATTAATTAATGCAGTGCATTACAATAACACAGTGCAATTAAACTCAGGGACTTAAACACAGGTTTTCCTTCCGACTGGTTTTGGTACTCTAACCTTAAATTCTAAACCAGTACCATTCTCTTTGTAAACACATCAGCTAATGCTACTGCTAGCTAACTAGGTCTATTAACAAGCTGCATCTATTATTCATATAAACTAAACAAGAGATACAGGCAGAAGCTTCTAGAGTGAATTGTAAACATTATATTTAATTTAAAATTGTATATACTGTGCTTTAAAATTGAAAACCATTAAGAAAACAAATATTTACTTACCGAAAAAACTTTAGTTAGCCAGTATGATCTCACTTCATTCCAGAGATGTTAATAAAAGCCAGACATGCCCCAAAAATGCAAACACATGAGTCTAATATCTAACCGTGGGACTATTACAAAAACCCCACACAGAACAGATATAAAAAGGATATAACTTATTAAATTAACCAAAGAGATTTGTGGAGAAAAATCTATTGATATATTTTAGGTCAGTGGTCCCCAACCTTTTTATCACCACGGACCGGTCAACACTTGACAATTTTACTGCGTGCAAGTAACATCCTCTCTGCCCCTAAATAAATTATTTTAAAAATTCATGTGAAAAAATAAATAAATGACAAGAACCTGCAATTCCACATTTCTTTTATTATTAACTAAATATACCTTCACAACATTAAACACTCCATGAATGCTATTTTTCAACAGCTGAAATAAAGTTGCCAGTTTGAACCTCAGATAAGGCTCCTGCATGTTTGTGTGCCCGCTAAGACTCACAAGTTCTCCTCCTCCCCTCTCCCTCACCTCCCTCTGTTGGCGACCACAGCCCTAACACTCTCTGACTCTGGTCGCTATGGTAACATTTAAACATGCCTTCAAAATAAGATACAGATAAACCTAATACAGTTTTGAAGGCTTCATTGCCTCATTAGAGAGCCTTTCTCTCTGTTTCTGGGTAGCCTTCATCTCACAGCTTGGATGGTTGCCGCCTGGTTAGGATCCAGCCTTTTTCTCCTCCCTCTCTCCTAGTGTGTCCTGTGTTTTCCCCTCCCCTGTGTGTATATTCAATTCAATTCAATTTTATTTGTATCATGCTTTTTACAACTGACATTGTCACAAATCAGCTTTACACAGTAAAAACAACTTGATAAAGAATTTAAACATTTTCTGTAAACCCTACACATCCCCATTGCGCAAGCCCGCAACGATGGTTACAAGAAAAAAAAAAAAACGCCTCAGACAACATGAATAAGAAACCTTGTATGTCTTGTTTGAGTTTTTGTGTCTAGAGGACTGGGTGCAGCTTCCTGATTATCCACTCACCTGCTCATTATGGAAATCATTCTGTCAAGCACATTGAGTATGCTCACAATTCCTTCAGGATTCACCCATCTTTCTACATCTCTACATATCATTAATCTTTCTACTGTCTTAAGCTACCCCTCAGGATCCTCCCATCTTTCTAAGAGACATGTCTTGTAGCTCAAGACTGTTTCCTCCAGTCCTCTGAAACTTAACATGTATTGGATGGAAATGGACTGCAACACGAACCTTTGGGAATCGTGATAAGCTAAACAATTTTTAAAGATTAAAATACCAATACAAAGGTTTTGTACATTGGTTGTATAGCAGCAGAGGTGTTTTCTCTATGCGATATGCTGCCACTCATAACATGTGCTGCTGGTGGCCAATCAATGAGGTGGGCCGGTATATAAGTAGCAGTCACCTTATTGGTCCTTCCTTTGGCAGTCATTTCTGGATCAGAGGTCATTTGGTCCTCTCCAGGGCAAACTGCTTGTGTGCTGCTCCACACCCTGTATGTGCTGCTGTGTTGTTCATCAGGAGTAAGTGGCCTCTCTCCTTGTAGCATGGCTGTTGCTAAATGATGACAAATGCTAGTGTGGTAACGGCTGGTGCTGCTGCTGCATCATTTGCTGCTTTATTAGTTGCTTTATCTGCTGCTTTGTTTGCTGCTCATTTGTGCTTTGTTTCTGCTGCTGCCTGGCATTGTTTTGTCTCCACGGCTGCTTTGTCTTTGCCACCATTTTATGTCAGCTGATCTGTCGGCTGGGTCACACTCTGTAACTGTGATCATTATAGTTTGTGTCAGATTATTTATTTGCTTTTGTAGTTTCTTTTTAATTTGTTTATGTAATTCCCTTTATTTTCTGGTCCTCTTTATTTCCTTATTAAAGTTAATTTAAGTGGACAATCATTTGTTATTTATGTCCATCGGCTGTGATAGTGATTATTATTAGGTTTGATTAATTGTTCATTTCTTTGGTTTCTGATTGGGTGTGACCCTGCCTAATCTGTTTTATTCCCCCTTTCAGTTGCTGGAGGCCAGTGGTGGTGGTGGTGATGTTCTCCTGTCTTGTTGGCTGTGTCCCCTCCAGGTTTGGGTTATTTCACAGTATCTTCCATGTGTGTCTGGGTGTTTTTGAGTTGGTTATTTTTTTTATTTTATTTTGGTGGACCCCTCCCCTGCATTAGCCCTTGTCCACCCAACAGGCCCTAGCTTCGGTGTGAGCTTCCTTTCCCTGTGTGTATGGTTACATTACAACAATCAGGTGGCTATTGCTCCATTGATCCACCCCACACCCATCCTCTCTTTTTTCTCTGTTTGCCACACTCTTTTGAATGGCTCCTTTTTCTTGCTGTTGTTGGTTTTAATGTTTGTGTGTGTTTTTATTTTGTTACTTTTGTATGCAGATTGGAGAGTTAAAGAGGAAGCAGCCGTGGTATCTAGTGGATCCTTGAGAGGCTGGTGAGGTGTCTCTTAGAGGTTCTGTTTTTTTTTTTTTTTTTTTTTTTGTGATGCCACTACACCAAAGTATTTTTTTTGTAGTGAAGTGAGCTTGTGATAATCATGAATGAAATACAGGAACTTAAAGAATTGTTCAACCAGCTAAAAGCTGATAATGAGTGACAGGGACAGGCTGGCCCTAGTGTTTTACCATCTATCTCTACCTCATCTGATGCCCCTTTTACTTCTAGTCTCCATGCCACAGAGAAAGAGGACCCTGATAGAATACTAAATATTTCATAGGCGCTGTATGGGTGCACATAGTCTTATGTTGCCCTGTAGGAGGCTTTCTTTTCCAGGAAGAGGGCAGCAAGAGGGGGGAGACACTTCAGGAGTTATCCCTTGTGTCGATGGGCCTCATGAAGAGGGTGAAGCAGCATGCACCTGCTGACATGCCACACACTGATGCCCTTCTGAGAGACCAGTTTGTTGAGCATGTTTTGCTCCTTGTGTAGTGAGTTGAAGCAGTAGTGCATAGGCAGCCTAACTATACCTTGCTCAATTTTAGAGCAGAGGTGATTCAGTGGGAACAGGAAGGTTTACCTGGTGGTGTGAGAGGCCACAGTCAATCAGCCCCCTTGGTGCATGGTGTTCAGTGTGCTGTCCAAAGTGGACCACAGGGTGCTGTTCTGTCCTCATTTGTGGCTGGGATGAGTGAAATGAGGGAGATGTTAATGTGCCAGCAAGAGTAGCTTGCTCAACTGAAAGCATTGCTGTGCTGCAGGACTCCCATCAGTACAATCACCCACCTCATGCTGGCCCCATCATCTGCTGGTGTTGTAAGCAGCCTGGCCATTTTGCACAAGAGTGAGATGCCCCTCCTCAGAGTCCCCCCCCCCCCCGCAACCCCCTTCTAATCCTGATGGCCAGTCCTGGTTTACTTCAGGGTCGGGAAACTAGTGCCCACTAAACTGCCACGGTTTGGGTGGGGCTGCAACTGGCTCACAAGCTGTTTTGTGTAGCTTAGATGCTTCTGGGTTGTTTTCATCTTGTCCCCAATTAGATGTGTACATGAGGGATGTGTCTTTTTAGGTGCCTGGTGTTTTAGGTGTGAACATGATCCATAAGTATTACAAAGAGCTGTTTGGACATTATGTTGTGGCCTGCTCCTCTTCTGATTCAGAGTTCTGTGTCTCTGAGGTTCCTAAGCAGACACTGCAGCAGTGCCATCATGCTAGTGCTCAGACCTCTCTGGACCATCCAGGCAAGGTGAAAGCCAGGGGCAAGAGAGCATGGCGGATTCATGGTGTCATGAAAATCATGGTCGCCCCATTCTCTGAGTGGTACTTGGGCTCCACAGTACTGTTTGAGCCTCCAGATGTTGGTTTGTCTGCTGGGTTGCTTACCTCCCCTTCTCTGGTCCCAGTATTTGGGTACAGCCTAAATACCTGTTATTAATGTTTGCTCCACTGTTGTGTTGTACCCTCACACTGTCATTGGTACCTTGGACTTTGTGAATGTTGTTAGCCTTCCCGCAGGGGTCACTGAGGTGCCAGCAGGTGTGGCCACCATGTCCTCACAGACAACTTCCCCTAGTATGCAGCAACAGGTCGAGAGCATTGACTTGTCCTTGTTTGTTGAGGAACAGGGACAGGTGAGGTCATTGCTGCAACTGTTCATGTCTGTCTTTTCAGTGCATGATGGAGATCTGGGTTGTAGAAACCTCATCTCCCATGACATTCCCTTGGTGGATGATACTTCAGTTAGGCCACATTATAGGCGTGTTCCTCCGTCAGAATATGAAGTGGTGAAGAACCATGTCAACCAGCTGCTCACATCGCAAGTGATTCGAAAGGGAAATCCCACACTGTGTCTACTAGGTGACTTGGGAGATATTACATGGCAATTAACAGGGGTGCCCCCACCATAAGGCGGTAAGGCCACTGGTGGTCCCTGGGCTGGAGGGTATCGGCCCATGGCTGGGCTATTCTGGGGCAGGCTGGGTGGCCCCCCTCTTATCAAGGTGGTGAGGTCCGTATGTGCCGGGGGTCTGGGTCTGTCTGGATGTGCTGCCATGGGGTGGGTTGGTGCATGCCCTGGTATCTGGTTGCTGCCCTGGGACCCAGGTTGTGGCCCAGGGGCGGGAGGAGTGGGGGAGGTTTGGAGGGGTACTGAGTGGGGTTCGGGGTTTGTGGGGGGGGGGTGCTGGGGTGTGGGACTGGAAGGTTTGTGTGTGTGTGTGTGGGGTGGGAGGGATCAAGTGTACTTGTGGGGTGGGGGGCTCTGATTTTCGACATTGGACCTGTCCAGGACCTTGAAATTGGACCTTTTGGTTTGAGTGGAACCAGATGGCCTTTGGGCTTTGTAATGAACCCAGCATCTTCCAGATGTTAATGCAGCATATTTTTGGGGACCAACAGTGCCAGTCACTCTTGTTGTACCTTGATGGTATTATGTTTTCCTCCACAGTGGAACAACATCTGGAGAGAATGAAGGTTGCACTGGGGCGGCTTCAGCATGAGGGCCTTAAAATTAAGCTCAACAAGTGTTTATTCTTCAAGAAGGAGATGTATTATTTGGACCATATTATTTCTAACAATGGTGTCTCCACTGATCCTGGTAAAATTGAAGTGGTAGCCAATTGGCTAATTCCCACTACAGCCTCAGAGCTGTGGTCTTGTCTTGGTTTTGCCAGTTATTATTGGTGGCTTGTAGAGGGATTTGCCAAACTGGCACCCCTGCTGCATAAAGCCATAGCTGAATGTGGCCGTGCCAGGAGGGGTAAGAAGCCTAATCGAGAGCTGGTTTGGTGTTGGACTGAGTGCCAATGGAGCTTTGAGGCCTTGAAAGCTAAGCTCACTACAGTGCCGGTGCTAGTGTATGCAGACTCCGTCCCCCTTTTGTCTTGGAGGTTTATGCCAGCCATGGTGGCTTGGGTGCAGTGCTTTCTCAAGTGCAGGAAGACAAGGTGAGGCTAATAGCATATGCTAGCAGGGGTTTGTGGCCCACAGAAAGGAACATGGAAAATTATAGTTCCATGAAACGAGTTCTTGGCCCTTAAGTGGGCCATGACTGAAGTTTCATGAGAAATTGTTGGGTAATATGGTGGTTACTGATAACAATCCCCTCTGCTAGGTTGGCTGCCACTTAGCCAGTTAGCTCCTTTCAATTTTGAAGTCAAGTACTGGTCAGGGAGGAGTAATGCTAATGCAGATGCTCTGCAGGCCCTCCTGGCCCCCAGGTGATAAAGGTTATACTTTTAGGGCCTGCCATGCCCAAACCTTTGCAGCAAGCTTTGGGGTTGAGGAAGGCTAATGCAGCTATGCCACAACATACCACCCCTGAGCTATGTACCTCTCAACAGGCTGACCCTGTGATATAGGAATTGTTGGAGTTTTGGAGGGAAAAGCGGCATCCCAGCCAGGAGGAGTGGGCATGGCTGTCCATGCTGGTCCTGCTTCAGCAGTGGGACCGCCTAGCTGAGAAAGATGACGTCATGTATCAAAATGTGTTCCGCTCATATGGTGCTGAAGCTGTTTCAGCTTGTATAGCCTCATGCACTGATTAGTGAGGTTCTCACCAAGGTCCATCAGGAGCATGGGCACCGGGCGGGTGGAGTGAATGTTGGCACTTCCATAGTCCAGATGCTACTGGCTGGGTATGTCCTCTGAGGTGGCTCAATGGAGTCAGGCATGTGAGAGGTGCCAAGTGGCAAAAGAGGTCCACCCAAGAGCTACTGGTTTCATGGGGCAGCTGTTGGCATCATGCTCCAATGAAATCCATGCCATTGACTACACCATGCTAGAGCCTGCCCAGAGTGGCATGGGAAATGTCTTGGTGCTTCCTGATGTTTTTAGCAAGTACACTGTAGCTGTTCCTGCTCAGGACCAGTGTGCTGCTGTGGCAAGGGTTTTAGTGTTTGAATGGTTTTATAAGTTTGGTGTCCCCGCACCGTTGCACACTGACCAGGGCTGTAACGTTGGAAGCTCTCTTCTCCAGCAATTGTGCAGCCTGTATGGTATTGCCAAATCACACACTGGCATACCACCCTAAAGGCAATGGTCAGTGTAAGTGTCTTAACTGGGCACTCCATAATTTGTTGCGTACCTTGCAATGTCCCGAAAAGGCATTGGAATGTGTTTTTGCCCAATGTTGTGTACTGTTAAAATATGACCCCACCCCATCAGTCCACAGGAGAGTCTCCGTTTTTCCTCATGTTTGGACAAGAACCCTACCCATAGATTTCCTGTTGGGTAGAATAGAGTCCTGTTGGTGGGTCTGTTCATGAGTAGTTTCAGGAGCACCAAGCTCGGTTTCTGGTAGCATTCAAAGGAAAATGGAAAAGCCTACAACAGGTGGCAGATCGCATGAAGTATGCCCATGATGAGCATGTGAAAAATGTGCCATTGAGGGAAGGGCAATTGGTGCTTTTGCATGATTTTAATGCAAGCAGGCCCCACAAGACCTGAGACCTTGGAAATCATTGCAGTATTGAGTGTTGAGGGCACCTAAGGAGGGTGGCTCAGTGTACACAATCGTGCCACTGGATGATCAGAACAATGTCATACCGGTCCACCGCACTATGCGGAAGGCTGAGTGACAGGGTAAACCTTCAGACCTACAGAACTCGCTACCTGTGGAAAGGCCTTTCTGCGAGGAGGAGTGCTCATTTGACTATTACTTGCTGGTTCTTGGGCCGCAGTCTCCTGTGGTGACTTTGGCGAGGCCAGACTCCACGCCCTGTATGTGTTGCTGTGTTGTTCAGCAGGGGTAAGTGGCCTCTCTCCTTGTAGCTATGCTAGTGTGGTCACAGCTAAACGCAAGTGCCTGTCTGCATCTCTCTCTCTCTCCTTTCCTCCTCTCGTGAGTGCGTGTATGTCTGTCACTGGGGAAAGGTATGTGTGTTTTTAGTGATGACCACATCACTTTCACTTTGTGTAGCAAAGGTTGATATCTCCCATTTGTGCACTCCTCAAACATCAAAACATGTTCAATTCTACAAAAATTATATACAAACAAAAGATAGATAAATAAAGTAATATAGAGCTTTGTAAACTAGGAAAGAATTAATAAAGTAACCCAATTAATAGGTAACAGAATTTAAACCATATCCTTGAAAACACCTGTTGATTAACACCCCCCACCCACTTATACCGTGAAAATGTTTTCTTTATACTTGATTTTAAACTGTTTAATGTTTGGACATTGCTTGGATACATCCGTACTGTTCCAGAGTTTGATGCCGATGACTGATATACAAAACCATTTTATTTTTTGTGCGTACCCCTTTACATTTAAAAACAAATTGTACCCTCCCTCTTAATCCTTGAATAGTTTTTGAATATTTCTCGATAGTTGATTAATTTTGGCTTTGAACAGTATTTGTACTGTTTGATATTTTACAAGATCTGTGAATTTTAATAATTTTGACTTTAAGAATAATGAGTAAGTGTAGTCCCTGTACCCAGCATTATGAATGATTTGTATTGCTCTTTTCTAAAGGGTAAATAGTGAATGTAACAAACTATTGTAATTATTTTCCCCAGACTTCCACACAGTAATTAAAATTAGCGAACAATATAGAATGTGGAGTGACTTACGATCTAGAACTTTTTTTTTTTAAATGGTGGATCATGTATTCAAGTATCATGGTTTCCAATACAGGGCCACAGTTCATGTCACACTTCTGGAGAGCCTTCTGTACACTCGTGTGTGTGTATATATGTGTGTGTATATATATATATAATATTAATTACATGTGTGTGTATATACATGCGCAC
>JAQMYF010040384.1:0-11471 GCA_030014195.1 Neosilurus mollespiculum
ATTGTCCCAGCACAGACAGTCTATTGTTACCCAAATAACAAGCCGTGGGTGACAAAAGACATCAAAGCCCTCCTTAAAGACAAGAAGAGGGCATTCAGGGCTGGAAACAGAGAGGAGGTTAGAACGATTCAAAGTTTACTGAGAGTCAAGATCAGGAAGGCTAAGGACAATTACAGGAGAAAGCTGGAGGGTGGTGAGGACAGGGCCTACAAGCTGAATGTTTTTTAACAGATTCGACACTGCGGCTACTGCTCGTCGCCCTTCTAACTCATCAGGAGCAAGCCTGGAACCCCCTGCAAACACCACCCTCTCTCCCTCCCTCTCCTTACTGCATCTCTACCTCCTGTGGTGGACCTGACAATCCTCCCCCACCTGTCAACTTCACCTATTATCAGGTAGAGAAACAGCTGAGAAGACTCCACTCAGGCAAGGCAGCAGGACCGGATGGGGTGAGCCCCCCGTGTCCTTAAGGCCTGTGCCACCCAGCTCTGTAGAGTCTTACGATGTTCACGATGAGCCTGAGTCTCCAGAGGGTCTCTGTGCAGTGGAAGACGTCATGCCTCGTTCCTGTACCAAAGACCCCACGTCCCAGTGGCCCCCAGGATTACAGACCTGTGGCATGTTATGAAGACCCTTGAGAGACTCATACTGGATCGACTCTGACCCATGGTTAGACCACATATGGACCCCCTTTAGTTTGCTTACCATCCTCGTCTCGGAGTAGAAGACGCCATCATCTACCTGCTAAACCGTGTCTACACCCACCTGGACCAGCCAGCGAGCACCGTGAGGGTCATGTTTTTTTTACTTTTCCAGGGCATTCAACACCATAATTTTTTTCTCACTGAACATTAATTGATGCAGAAGTATTTCTGGGTGACAGTAATGATCACTGTTATGGTGGCATGAGTCACTTTTGGGTGACCAAAGTTAGATTCATACACTCAGGTGTGTATATGAAAGCTCACTGTGTGAAAAGTTTTAAAAAGTGGACCTGCTATTGAACAAACTGTAAGCAGTTGTTATTTTTAATTATTTGATTATATAATTAGAGGACATTTAAATACTTTATTACATTTCATTTCTGTAGAGGGTCACCTCAAAGGAGCAGAGGAAACATTCCTATAACAGAAACGATCACTGCAGCATAAGTACCATCTGGAAGCATTGGACGCTTTTGTGCAGCTCAG
This sequence comes from Neosilurus mollespiculum, assembly GCA_030014195.1. NCBI lineage: Eukaryota > Metazoa > Chordata > Actinopteri > Siluriformes > Plotosidae > Neosilurus > Neosilurus mollespiculum. The sequence continues at coordinate 1,191 of JAQMYF010040384.1, forward strand.
TGGAATAAAATGTGCTAAGTACAAGCAATCAATCCGTAATTGAACATTTTTCCTTGCAAATGTAACCAAAATATGATCCCTGTGTAAATTCCTTCAAATAATGAGGAGTGCTCATCTGATGATCTACGAGTGACTAGTTTATGCAGATGTAGCAGATGTGCCATGGTTTCTCAAACTAAGGATGATTTCTTCCTTATTCCCGTTTCACCTCATAAGATCTATGGCTTTTTATCACTTGTGCTGCTTGTCAGATCATATGGGGCTGTAGTATTTTTCCTGTCTCTGTCTTTTATGTATCAGTCCTTGTGTGTTGTTTGTTACCTCTGGCTCCAACAGAGTGTCTTTGGTAGGAAGAAGGGTCACCGCCCTCTTACTCAGAAGGCGCTGTGGCATGCTCGTGTTGAGACTTTGGCTTGGCGTATTGCAATGTTACAGTATGGCCAAACCTATGACGCTTTGCTGTTTTTGCTGCTGATCCTACTTTCGTATTGCTCTTCAGGGATCCAGGTGAGGATGCCATGTGTTCCAATTCCACCTTTAAATGGAGTAGGGAAAACCCTAATTATATTGCAGTCCTTTATCTGAAATAAGAATATCCGGTATCCCCTACCGTGCAAAGTGGATCTTTACCTTTCTGATTACCGTGCTACCCTTTGTGTCTGGTAGATACTGAACAGCATGTCGCATTTGGAGACGAATGTCTTTGGGTGCCCGTTCCACGTCCTTCCACTCCTACATGAGAGAGCAGTAGATATGAAAAATTATGCCAGATTTTACAAAAGAGTGCATCAAGTGTGAGTTCATCTTGATGGTAGTGTTAAACGTCTGGTGGAATGTTGTTTTTGTTCTGCTGACACCTCGTCAGATTTATTTCTGTCACCTTCTGAAACTTTGCATCCTCTTCTGTCGAACGTCTTATCGATTTCTCAACACAGATAGGGAAGCAATTAATTATGTTCACATTCTCTAGCACTGTCTCAGTGCCTGACCCCTCCCAGACCCCCAGTGCTCTCCAGTAATTATGCCTTACTGTATCTGCCAGCAGCATCTTGGCCTGGTACATAGATCACTCTGATGTCACACTTCTGCATCCTAAGTAGCATCCTCTGCTGTGTCTTTGGTGCACTAACTGAGTTTCTGTGAATATTATTCAGTGGCTTTTGGTCGCTCCGCACTGTTACTTTTTTATCATTGATGTACTGATGAAACTTTTCCTTGCTGAACAGTATGGCTAAACATTAATTCGTTCATTCATTTGCTGAACCAGGCGGCACGGTGGCTTAGTGGTTAGCAGATCCGCCTCACATCAAAAAGGTCCTGGGTTCAAGTCCTGCATGGCAGCATTTGTGTGGAGTTTGTCTGTTCACTCTGTGATTGCACGGGTTATAGGTAATCCAGTTTCCTCCCACAGTCCAAGACATGCACATTAGGCTAACTGGCTGTTCCAATATATCCCAAGGTGTGAGTATGGATGTGTGTAAGTGTGTGTTGGCTGTGCGATGGTCTTGCAAGTTGTTCAGGGTGTACCCCGCCTTAACCCAGTGACGGCTAAAATATGCTCCTGCCTTCGTGCAACCTTAGTAGGATTAAGCAGATCAGCAAATGGGTGAGTGAGATTTGCTGAACCGCTTAATCCTCTTAGGGTCAGTGGAAGGCTGATCTCTGCTGACCAGGGTGACACCCTGAACAGCTTGCCAGTCTATTGCAGGGCCAACACACACAACCCTTCATACTCCCACTCACACCTAGGGGCAATATGAAACAGTCAATTAGCCTAAAGCCTAAAGTGTTATTGGAATGTGGGAGGAAACTGGAGTACCTAGAGGAAACCCATGCAAGCACAGAGAGAACGCCCTCAGAAACACCCTCGCCAGTCCCAGGACTCAAAGCCAGGACTTTCATGCTGTGAGGTAGACCACTCACCCACTTTGCCAACCACTCAGCCACTTTGCTGCCAAAGTGATCAGTCCTCTTCCAAAAGTTCTCTCTCTCTGTGAATGTTCTCAATATCTCAATCATTTAACAGGTAATAACAAAACTTGGATGTAGTTCACCACACCCACCAGTCTCTGGACCCCTTTGCCATCTGTCCGCCTTGGCATCTCGCTGACCTCTTACAAATTTCTCTGGGTCAACTTCCAGTGTCTCTGCCTTCAGCAGGGGACCTTCTATACTCAAGTTTAGTTTAATAATTTTTTTTTTTTTTGCACCTAGACAGGAAAGACCTGAACTTCAGTTTGTGATCTGTATGAGTCTTCTCCAGTGTCACGTCTTCACCCATGATCAATACATCTTCTGCAATGATGTATACTCTAGCTAATTCCTCAAGTTCTTAAATAAGCTTCTCTTGGAAGACTTGCTGGACTAACACCTACCAGCCTTCTCAGTTTTAGGAGGATTTCATCAATCGGAAGGACGGAGGGAAAATGGCTCCTCTTTAGTGCTTGATTCAGTGATTTTGGATCTATGCAGATCCCTGGCATCCTGCTTGGTCGTGTCAGTGAGGTCACACTACTTCCAGTTTTCACTAGTGATATGATCCCTCTTCTCTCCATATTTTTGAGTTCTTTCTTAAGTGATGCCATCATGGCAACAGACACTCTGCTCATTGGCAGTTTCACTTGTGGCACACTGTCGATTTCAATGCTATAATTCACATTTCTTTAATGAGAGGACTAGTTGAGTGCCACAGAGTGGGAAAACAGAAGAGGTTCAAATACTGAGCCCTGAGGGATGCCACTGGAGAGTCTTAGGGAGCAGACATATATGTATATGACTAATCTACTTAGGAAGGAGGTTATTGCCATGCAGAACCACAAATTCTAAGGCTCATGAGGATGGACAAAAGAGTCTTGTGGATGACTGTGTCAAAAACCGCTGAAAGTTTGAGGACAGCAACAGCTTAGCCAGTTGAACAACATGTAGCCTCTCAGTGACAGCCAAAATAGCATTCTCGGAGAAATGTGCTGCTTTAAAGACAGACTGATTGCTGTCTTTAACGGATGCTACATTAATATATTTTTGTAAGCTCTGCCCCCAATTCAGGGCTTAAGGGAGACCAAAACTACTGTTGATTAGACACCTAAAATAGCCAATTCTGCCTCACAGCAAGAAGGTTGTGGGTCCCGTGCGCAGGTGTTTCTGTGTTTCAGGTGTTCCCTGTGCTTTGCCTAGATTTCTATAAATAAGATGGTTGTATGGTGGTATAACGTTTAATTCTGGACTGTAATGAAATTTTCTTATATGGTTTGTATTTTATGGTTTCACCCAAATGAGGATGGGTTTCCCTTTTGAGCCTGGTTCCTCTCAAGGTTTCTTCCTCGTGTCAACTGAGGGAGTTTTTCCTTGCCACTGTCACCACGGGCTTGTTCATTAGGGATGTGTAGGGGCCTGACATTTAAGAGTAACTTCATTTCAGTCCAACATGCATTCCGCTTGGTTATATCACAACTGTAACTAATTGTTGGAAAAGTGTTTATATCACCAACAGTGAAAAGGTGTCTTAACAGTCTCTGAATGCAGATCTAAACCCATATGAATCTTTATCAACAGGAGCGAGGGGCTTCCAGAACTTCAGCCAGCATCAGCACACCAGGACAGACCTGTCCTGACAACACTACAAGTTTTCCGGACTGCTGCAAACAATAATGTAAATGACTACGCTGAATATGTTATTGGATACATTCACAAATGCATCGATGACGTCGTATCATGGGTTACTGTACGGACTTATCCCAACCAGAAGCTGTGGGTCAATGGAGAGGTGCTCGCTGTGCACAGTGCAAGGACAGCTGTATGTAAATCTGAAGATCCATGTGAGTACAGGAAAGCCTGTTACAGTCTGAGAAAAGCAATAAAAACAGACAAGGGACAGTACAGAGAGAAGGTGGAGTCCTGCTACAGTGGATCAAAAATCAGGCACATGTGGAGTGGGATAAAGACACACACACACTTGCTGTAGGAGAAAGGTCCAGCAAATCCTCTCTGATCTCAGCCACTCCAGCAACACACTCTTCACACTCCTGCCGTCGGGCAAATGGTACTGGAGCATCCGGACTTGCACTTTTTAATTTATGCAATATATATGTATATAAATTCCTTTTACTAATATAGTTTTTATTCTTACTTTATATTTTATCCTAATGTTAATTTTAAGTGCAATATTTGTTTCTTAAGTGCGATATTGAGGGGGCTCTGAGTCCAAGAATTTCATTGCCGGTAGTGATGTTTCATTGTTACCTGTATATGACAAATAAACTTGAACTTTAAACTTGAAACTAGGAAGCAGAGGTCCTATGATGCCATTCCTCTAACTAGGCCTTTGCTTGCTCAGCATGTGAAGTGTGTCAGTTACCAAGTGACCTGCATCTGGGGAAAAACGACAGTATGTCAAATGAAAATAGAGAGCCATGGAAACTGGGAGTAGCAAAAAGAAGGAGAAGTTTGGCAAATTGTATGGACAACACTCGAACCAATTGCCCAGAGCTGTCAACAATTGACAAAGTGTGGATGCAAAACTGAATGTCATGGAAGGTGCAAATGCTACCGCTTTAATCTTCAGTGAATACAGTTGTGTGCCTGCAAATGTGATGATTATGTAATTGTTGATCCCAGAAGGTGCATTTCCAATCTAAACAGACCTCTGTCGTATATCAAAAATACGTCATCCAGCCAGACATGTCCAATTTCTCACTGCAACTAATTACTTTTGCAATTAATTATCTTTTATCTTTACAATTTACGATAATTTTGACTTTTCAAGCACAGAAATGAACTTGTCATACTTGAAAACATATATTTGGGTGGCAAGGTCATCAATAATGGGCTCTCCAACCCAAATCCAGATGAAACTGGTGTAACATTGGGTTCGATGGCACCATCTAGGAAATTGGTGGCCATATTGTATTTTATTTAAGTGGATATTGTGCTTTTCTGAAATAGTCTGTCCAGGAGCAAGTTTGTACCAGATTTGGTGATTTTATTACAAAGTAAAAGATTCTTTCACAAATCTGTGGTACTACAAGGCCACGACTCGAACCCAGGACCTTCTTGCTTAGAGGCGAACATGCCAACCATTACACCACTGTACAGCCCTCACTTTAAACTGAGTTTTTCATTTTTTCATTTTAGCAAAGCGTCAATCACAATGACTGTTAATTAACTTTAAAAGTTGTTCATTCTGCTAAGAGAGCATGATGGTAAAGCCATCCTTATGCTGATAGTATGCTTTGGGCCGTTGTTGTGCTGAAATGAAATTCCTCATCTTCATGCTTTTTAACAGAGCCCTGAGGGTTCCCTGCCAAATTTGACTGGTATTTGAAACTGTTGATAATTTCCTTCACCTTGATTTAAGTCCCAGTTCCCTATCCAAAGCATGATGCTGCCACCACCATGGTATATCGATATGGTGATCTTTTAATGAAGTGTTGGTTTTGCACCAAACATACGTTTTGGAATTATGGCCAGAAAGTTCAACCTTTTGAAGAGTTAATGCGGGTTTTTGCAAACTGTAGTCCAGAAATTCCTGTAGCTATTTTAAAGGCCTTTTTACAGCCTCCCAAATCAGTTTTATTTTTATATTTTCATGAGATGTGGAGGGGAGGGACGTCCAGTTCTTTGTATTGTCTTATAATTTCTCCACTGTTGGTGACTGTCTTCATTGTGTTAAATAGTATGTGTAATGGTTTGTAATTAATTTTGTACCTTCTCCTTTACTCTCTTTCATGTGCAGATTCACATCAATCAGCAAGATTGCACATTAATTAAAGTATTGAATTTAATGTTGGCGGCATGGTGACACAGTGGTTAGCACGTCCGCCTCAGAGCAAGAAGGTCCTGGGTTCATGAATGAATGAATGAATGACTTTAATGTGTTTAAGCCAGTATGCTCAGCTATTACAGATCAGATCTGTGATTTCTTTATAGGCTGCAAAGTAAACAGCTATGCAAATATCTTATGAGTGTTTTTGGTTTTATAAGAAGAGAAGATATTTAGAAATGCTGCTTTAACAAGAAAACTGTCACTACCTGCAACATCATTGCCAATGAGATGAACTCTTTCAAAAATGTTTATGTTTTGTGCTTCAACACTGCCCTCTAGTGATAAAATAGGAAATATGTCTATATATAAATTGCCTATGGATGGTAATGTAAATACAAATATACTCACAATACTGAGTATTCAGGTGAGTACACAGAAGGCTAATTTAAGTGTATAATTTGAAAAACTGACCAGGGCAGCATGGTGCTCTAGCACGTACGGCTCACAGCAAGAAAGCCCTGGGTTCAAGTCACAGGTTCAGGTCACAGGGTGTTTCAGTCACAGGGTGTTTCTGTGTGGCGTTTTGCATGTTCTTCCTGTGTTTACATGGGTTTCCTCCGTGTACTTTGGTTTTCTCCCACAGAACAAAGACATGTACATTAGGCTAACTGTGAGTGAGAGTGATCATAAACCGAGGCCTTCTGAACCTAAAGGAAATTTGGTCAGCTTAACCTTGCACAAGTGCGGAACACATCAAATCACATATTATTCGAACACAGCACGCTCTTACCAGTGCAAAGTGCCTATGTGATCTTCCCTAGGTCCCACAGAAATCACACAAATTGCAGATGAGTGGTGCCTGCCTAAGGTCAGTCCCCCTTGTATATTTGGTAAGGAAGACTAGCATGCACATTTTGGTTTGGCCTTATAGGGAAACAGTCATTTAATTCATTAAAAATATTGTTGGTGTGGATGTGATAAGACATACAAGTCTTATAAAAACACTCAAGGTTTCCTTTTCTTTCAGTTAATTAATTGGTTATCTATCAAGAGTTTTAGAGTTCATTTCTGTTTTCAGATCTTTAGTTTTTACTTGTAGCTGCATGTTTTGTCCGGTTTGAAAAGCAGATGAAGCAAGAAGGGAAGCTATGCGATTTTATAATTAACTACAGGTTGTGAGTTCATGAGAATGTGATGACATCTGAGAACATCATGTGACTCACATGAGTAATCAATGATGCTGATGGTGTATTTGGCAAAGTGCCTGGAAAAAGAAAAGCTCCCCAGTAATTCAGAAATCTGTGCAAAGTAGAGGAGGCATAATTCTAGCTGCTCTGCCTCCATCTCCAGCCTGCTATCATTAATTGAACAGTTAAAGGGCTGAGCTGGAAAAAAAATTTAAATTTACCCGATACTACTACATCGGGTACAGCATGTTACACACGTTACACATACAGTAAACATGCCTGTTTGTATTTTATACAGTGAAGACACAGCAGAGTCTGTAGCAAGATCTCCTGGCGTGAAGACTGAGAAAACCCCTTCTGATTGTATATATAGGAATATTTTGCACATTTAGAAGAATACAGTGTTTATAAAGGATATTAGAGTGGGAAAGGAATGAAGAGAGAAGAAGGACTGAGGAAGGGTGATCAGTAGATAACGGTGCTGTCAGGGAAGTAAGATAAAGCTGATAAATAATGACTTTGCTTCGTAAATAAATTATTGCAGTGGAGCAAATGGATTATTCAAGCAACGGCAGTGACAGAGTGGAGTTTAAATTCTTCTATCTTGGTTTGTTCTAGTTTTTCTGAGCATGAAGCATCTCTGCTCTTCATTTTTTATAAAATATTTCCATAAGATACAGTTTCTTTACATCTTATTATGTAGAGAAACATTTATACTCCCGAAGTGCTGGCTGCTTTTGCGTAGTGTCAATTTCTATTCATATATTACATTATATATATATTTTATTATTTTATTATTATTATTATTATTATTATAATTTCATTATTATTATTATTATTATTCCTGGGTCTGGTCGTGGGGGCAGCAGCCTAAGCAAAGACGTCCGGACATCCCTCTCCCCAGCCACTTCCTCCAGCTCTTCCGGGGTGACACCAGCGTTCCCAGACCAGCCAAGAGACATAGTCCCCCTTTTGGGTCGACCCCGGGGTCTCTACCCGGTTGAACATGCCCAAAACACCACACCAGGGAGGCGTTCAGGAGTCATTATTACCAGATGCCTGAACCACCTCAACTGGCTCCAATCAACTCAAAGGAGCAGCGCAAAAAAACGATCCCGGAGACATTACAGTAGACAGTACCTCTTTTGCTCTTAGGAAATGGCCCCATGAAATCCATACTGACCATGTATACTGGTTCTAGAATCCCAGATGACTGATGTAGCCCCTGAGGTTTCACATTGGAAGGCTTGTGCTGTTGACACACTGAACACTCTTTGACATACATCCATACATCTTTACGTACCTCTGGCCACCATGCCACCTCTAAAATTCTTAAAAGAGTCTTCATTCGCCCCATATGTGCTCTCAGGGGATTATTGTGAAAATAATCAAGGAAGAGACCTTTCAGCTCTTTAGGGATGACCAATTGATATTTTCCCTCCACCCCATATGGTAGCACCATGTATAGGATATCTTGATGGATTTGCCACCGTATATGACCAGCACGGCCAACTTGGGAGTCTACTTGCTCTTTCAATTCTCTCATCCCTTCATCTTTGCTTTGGACTAATGCTATATCAGCCAGTGTAGTTGGCAACTCAGGGTAACAGGATGAGGACCTTCTTAGTCTCTGGGTGGCCAGAAGAGCACAGTTTTGCATCTGTACGTACAGCAAAAGTGTGGTTGAAATCAGGCTGCGCTAAAATAGGGGCTTGCTTCAATGCTGTTTAGAGTATTTCCACACTTCAAAACTGATTTTAAGAAGTTGCACTTTTTAAAGTTTAGGGTGAGGGTTGCGGTCTGGAGTTTACCGCAAATGGTGTAAAGATCTTCTAGGAGCATTGCTTTATTGGGTGAATAGATGGTGATGTTGTCTATGTACACAAAGCAAATTTTGCCCCTCAGATCACCCTTTCTTACTCTTTCGATCAATCTTTGGAAAGTCGTCAGGTAAGTAATTTTTCCACTTTAATCACAGTGTGCTATAATCATAGGCAAAGTCACAAATACATTAGTCAGGCCCCTGTACCATGGCTTTAAGTTGGTCTTCTATTTCTAGTAGATATTCTGTATAAAGAATATCTCTCTTGAATCCTACCCAGTTGTGAATTTTAGTCTTTTCAGCTACCCACCAGCTTCCCGCAGGGCATGTGAGCACAGCGTTAGGAGTGGACATAGGCTATTGGTCTGAATCCGCCTCAGTGACAAGAAGCTTTCACATTTTTCTATAAACTCCAAATCATCATGTGTCTCTCTCTCATTTCCCCAAATGTTGGAAATTCTAAATTAATAGGCTTGAAGTAAACTGAACAGGGGACTGATGACAAGTCAGGCTCAACAGGAGTGGCTGGGAAAAAAGAAGACTTGGATACAGGCGTACTGGCTCTAAGACGAGTGATTTCTTTTTTCCATTGTTCATCTCTTCTTAGCAGGCATTCTACTACCCCTTGCTCTAACTGGTTCATAGAAGCTCTTTACCATTTCCACTACAGCTTCAAATTTACCCTCTATGTACTCTCTGAGTCCAGCTTCTCTATTTGCAGCACTTTCTCCAGTGGTTCTGATGTTATTTTCCAGTCGTTCTACTTCACTCTGTAGCTCTTGGACATTCTGTGTGATTTCTGTGATACAGCAGTCTCAAATCTGTCAATTACATTTCCAACAGGGTAAATTACACTTTGCTCCTCTTCATCATTTTCCTGATTCTCTTTGCTGATATACATTTCACTAAAGAGAGAACTTATCTCAGCCAAAGTGGTAGGGTTTCTATATGTAACCCCAGGTCGTGGAATGAAGGCAGATGACTCCAGGTCAGCTAATGTGTCCTGACCTGACTCAGCCCCCCCCCCACCGCATCCCCACTCATTACTTCCATACTTAACTCTCTCACTATGGATAAATCATATAAGATAAAATAAGATAAGATAATCCGTTATTGTCCCACAATGGGGGAATTCTTGATGCTACAGCAACAAAGTGGATAGATATACAAACAGAGGTAAAAAGGCACTAATAATTTACATAAATAAACAGTAGAAAAAAATTAGCAGATATAGATATAAAGAATCTGTATCTGCTAATTGTTTTCTTTCAATACTGTTTATTTATGTAAATTATTATTAATAATATCAGATATAAACAATCCCCTCCTTGAATCGCCACCTTACTGTGGTGGAGGGGTTTGCGTGTCCTGATGATCCTGGGAGCTATGTTGTCGGGGGCACTATGCACTTGGTGGGGTCACCCAAGGCAAACCGGTCCTAGGTGAAGGTCCAGACTAAGCGCGGTTCAGAAGACCTCTATGAGAAAAATTTCAAGGACACAGTTTCCCTT
>JAQMYF010040385.1:0-11471 GCA_030014195.1 Neosilurus mollespiculum
ATAGTGCTGACACCAATCCAGAGCCTGTTACACAATGACCAGAACAAAAAGACATATCACAAACACATCACAACATCTATCGAAGCAATGAATACACAGCCACAGAGACAGAAAAAATAAATAAATTAATAAATAAAAATGAACAAATAAACAGAAAAATAATAATAACAACAACAAAAATAAATAGATAAATAAAAGAAAAAGGGGGAAAAGAAAAGAACACAGTCATAACAAAAAAACACCAAAAAAATAAAAAGTCCTGCCCATATTTTAAAGTGGCTGAAATAATTTACGTCATAGTATCATGTACATGTTTTCAAATAACTGCTTTTATGACCTTAAGTGAAGGTCGTACGACTCCTGATGTATAACTTGGGGATTAAAAGTAGGCCAAAATGTAATAATTGTTTGTAATACCTAATATTCATAGAAATCATTTAACTGAATTTGTTTAAGGAATTTTAAGGCTATTAAAAATCCTGGCTCTTATTTATAGTTTGTTTATTTGCATAGTACAGAGTAAAAACAAACCAAAAAAAAATTGATGCACATCCTTGAAATGTGAAGGGTCCGTTATTTTTGTCTAGATTTGTATATAGCATGTGGTGTTTGTTTTTTTTTCTTCCTTGCTGCAGTTGGAAGGTATTCAGAAGATGGATGTGTTGAGTTTCGTGTTGAATCCTGCTGAGAAAGGAGACAGCCGTGAGATCACTTCCTGTTGCTTTAATTCAATAAAAATCAAGAGAATTTCGAAAAAATAGAAAGTGTGTGTGTGTGTGTATTGGCCTTCAGATGGAAATCAGCTGATTCAGGTGGATAAAGCAAAACTGAGATCAGTGGTCCCCAACTCACATCCGGAAACATTTGTCAACGTCAGAGGTGCAATAATAAGTTACTTCCTAGCACGACCGACTTTTCTAATCACTTCATTTCATTTTATTTCATTTTCGTGGATGTTTAGGTAGTTTGCTGGCTGACAGCATTGATAACTCCATCAATGAAGACTCATTGGCGGCGCTAATCCGAATGCCTGGAGGCTGTGTGGAGCAGAACCTGGCTCGAATCACACTTCCGCTCATCGCTGCTCACTATCTGGACCGCAGCTCACAGTGGGAGAGCGTGGGAATGCAGCGCAGGGATGAGGCCATCTCTTACATTAAGATTGGTAACATGTATCAATAGGATAGATATCTTTCTCAAATTCCACTGAGTAATTCAATAAATGGTTACAACTTTAATGCTCCTCTACTTAGGCGGCTGAAATAAGCTTCCTTCACAGGGTGGCGGGGCTCTCTCCTAGAGAGAGGATGAGAAGCTCTGTCATCCGGGAGGAGCTCGGAGTAGAACCACTGCTCCTCTGTGTTGAGAGGAGCCAGTTGAGGTGGCTCGGGCATCTGATTAGAATGCCTTCTGAACGCCTTCCTGGCTTGGTGTTTCGGGTATGTCCAACTGGGGAGAGACCCCGGGGGTTGACCCAGAACACGCTGGAGGGACTGTGTCTCTCGGCTGGTCTGGGAATGCCACATTGTCCCCCCGGAAGAGCTGGAGGAAGTGGCTGGGGAGAGGGACGTCTGGACCTCACTGCTTAGGCTGCTGCCCCCAGGTCTCGATCCCGGAACAAACGGAAGAAGATGATGATGATGAACTTTAATGCTGGTGAAACAAAAAGCCAGATAGGGTTGATTTGATTTCAATCAGGTTAATTTTCGATATTATTGATGCAGAAATACTGGTATGATCCCTCACATGATCACAGACCTACTTTTCTCCTTTAAACAGAGCCTAATCTCATTTAAAACAGAACAGCCCACCATTTTAAACATTTTAGTATCATAGATACTCCAGAAAATATGTAAAACTGGATAAAAAAAATCATTGTAAGTTTTGGTCTCTGCGTTACCAACCACAGAGCTTGTTTGGGTTTACATAAACCTCCTGTTCGTCATTTGATAGACATACCTTAACTCCAACAATAACCCTGCCTCAACTCTCAGTCTAAAGAAAAATCAAGTGGATATCACTATTCTCACAGCACCGCCAAATAATTCTCCTTAAACCAAAAAAACAACAACAACAAACCCCCCCCCCCAATAACCACAGCTATCAGAAATTCAGTATTTAAATCTTAATAAATAAACAGCGTCCCTCTTCGAAACCAGGACCTTCTGGCTGTAAGGCGGACGTGCTAACCACTACGCCACTGTGTCACCCACATTAGTCTTCTTTGTGTAATTGATTTTGGGTGATGCTTATTCCATTTGTCACTGCAGAAATAAAATTGATTCAAATTAAATCCTTCCACTGCAAAGACGAAAAAGAGCACTCAGAGTGCATACCTCCACCATTCCCAGCAACCCCGACATATTAACCATAATGTTAAAAATTGTCCTATCTTACTATGTTAAACGTCCGGAAACTAAAGGGTGACGGACAGACGGACGGATGGCACCCGAGCCACTCTATGGGCGGAAGCTAAAAATGGATTGCTGTATAGGTGCTAGCTGGTATATGCATCTAAGATTATAATTAATTTCTGTCCATGCTTCTGTCTCAGGCTATGAGAACCAGCTTCATTATCGTAAAAAAGACGACTCGTATCCACCATATCGCAATGAAGGAACCAGCACCTGGTATTAACACAATTTAAACGTGAAATTTTAATTTCCCTGAGGGAGTCATCCCAAAGGGATCAATAAAGCTAAGTCTAAGTCTAAATACAGCATTTAATGCATCCCTGCTCCTTTAATCCTCCTTATCTCTATCAAAGGATCACAGCATTCGTGGTGAAGGTGTTCTCCATGGCTTTTCCGTTCATCAAAGTAGATAAACAGCACATATGTGGCCCGCTGCTCTACCTCCTCAAGCACAAGCAGCTGCCATCAGGAGCATTTAAGGAGGACAACCCGGTCTTTGACATCTACATGACGGTGAGAGAACAGACTCGGAATTCAAGTAATGGATTGTTCTGTAGATTAATGGGTGCCAAAGTTTATATGATTAATTAATTGATAGGTGATACATTAAACATAGCTGGTTATGGAGATGTTATGAAACAAACACTGTGTGTGCGCACATGCATGTGTTTGTAGGGAGGTCTTCGGGGTGCTGAAGCCGAGGAAACTCTAACTGCGTTTGTACTGATTGCACTGGTTGAATCTCAAAGCGCCGTTACATGCAGTGATTCAGAACTGGGCTATAGTATAGAGGTAAAATACACACACACACACACGCACACATTATGATTGTTGGCGTTTGCTGATGTATTATGATCTGTCTCTTTTTTTGCAGGAGCAGTTTAAAAAAGCCGCAGATTATCTGAAGAAAGGATTTCACCATCTGCGCAGGCCGTATTCAGTCGCAATTGCATGTTACGCCCTGACTGTGAGCAATCAGGGCTGCTCACAGAGTGCATTGCTGAAATCGGCATCAAAGGGTACCCTCAGCCTACTGGAGAATTAAGCCTAGACATTTTTTTTGGTAGCTTAATTTAGACAATGTGAAGCAAAGATCAACTCTGTCTCTCGGAATATAGTCTTTGTATATATTTTAATTTCAGACCATACACACTGGCCGGACACAGACAACTCATTGTTTACTCAGGAGGCAACAGGTTACGCTCTGCTAGCCCTGCTTAAAGGCGGCCATTTTCAGAAGGCAGCTGCTCCATTCAAGTGGCTAAGTCAGCAGAGAGGGGTTGGCGGAGGATACGGATCAACGCAGGTATCCATGACTAATACATTTTCTTTTGTCACATTACAGAGCTGCAAAAGTTTCAGTTCATGTTGGACTTCTGTCAGTGCAAAAACTTTGAGGTCAAATGGAGATTAAACTGTAAAGCTTTCCAGGCACCTACCTAACCTAATATTCTAGCTTTTACCCAATAGGAGTGAAGGGTCTTGTCCATCATTCCCCAGTCGCAAAAGGCCTGATATCCAATATGTCCGCAGCAGCTGCCATCTTGAATTTATACTCGTACACTAGCTCAAAAACGCCCTTGCCAATCCTTCCTTTTTTGGTGTCCATCATGGTTTTGATCATACCTTTTATAATGTGCCTCATGGGCTGAAAGGCATTGCCCGTTTTGTGGGGCAATTGTTTTTAATGTTCTGGTCTGTAGAAGTGATAAGGTAGTGAAGCATTGATAAGGTGGTGGTAGCATTGCGTTGTGGGAATTCCTACCGTAGATCTCACATTGCAAATGACACTTTTCCACCCAAATCAAGCCACCACCAATCTTTGCTAACTGATGCACTTGCATACTCGGGGGTAGCATAACACACTGTGAGGTGAAGTGCTATCCACCCCCTTATATGCATGAGCCCACAGACAACTATGATTGGTATGTTATCGCGTTAAGTGACAGGGAGGTGAGAGTATGCAGAGTGTACAGTATATAAAACTACACAGATACAAATATAAATAAACATGATGCTTCAAATACATTCATTTAGTGTGCATGCTTATCAGGTTCACAGGTTAACAGTGGTAAAATCTTTAGCATTAGCCATTTAGCATTAAAAATGGCTAGGTATCAAAATGTGTTTTATTCCAGTATAATACTACTGCTAATAAGAGGGTTTATTTTACACAGGCACATCCTTATCTTAACAAGTGAGGGTTGGGATCACATGCATGAAGTGTACGCCACGTACACGTGCTCACTGAGTTGTGATTGGTTAGTTTATCTACGGCCTTGTTGTTTGAGATGTTATCATGCTGTTTGGATTTGCTATTTAATTTTTTACCCCCATGCACTGGGAAGACATGATTCACTTGGAGATATAGTTCATGTAAATAGGGTTTTTAAGAGACGGTACAGACAAAAATGTTTTTTGGCACCTTTTGGTATTTCGCATTTTAAATCGGAACAGAACTGAAAAAATATGGATTGAGCACAGTATGCATGTGCCATCCCTCCCGCCCCTGAGGGAGCTCGGTCAATCAACCCTCATGGACTCCCAGCAGTGGATGGCTGCATGCCGGTGGTGCGAACTCAAGATCTTTAGGATGATGACTGATTATGACCGATTTACTGCCTTCTCTTTTAGTCCACCATAGTGGTACTGCAGGCTCTGTCGGAGTACCTGATGAAGAAACAGCCCCCAGCTGACATGAACCTGAAGGTGGCGCTCAGTGTTCCTGGTAGCTCAGATACTCAATGGGCCTTCACCAAGCAAATCGCTCATGTGACACATTCCTCTAAGGTCATTGTTTTTAACTCACTTTTCCTTTGCTGCTGAATTGTTCTTCATTTATAATAGCTTTTTTCTGAATAAAGCTATTTTTTAAACAGTACGTACTACTCTTTCCCTCCACACAGGTGCCTGTTAATCAGAACTTCACTGTGGTGGCCTCAGGAAGTGGTCAGGGGATACTGGAGGTATGTTTTACAGCACCTATAAAACCCAGATGCATCTTTTGATGCTTTATCTTATTTCTTGCTATTGTCTTCCTCTGCAGGTGGTAACGGTGTACAATGTGTTGCATGACGTACATGAGAAGAGCTCCTGTAACGGATTTGAGTTGAATGTTTCTATTAGCGAGAGTAAAGGTGCGTCTCCGCTTGATTAGACGTTCACTTGCTGTGTGCAGCATCATTAGTCTACTGCAAAACATCCTTATGATACAGGAAAGCTAGAACCGTAGCGGAGAGCCTTGCTTGTGATTTGGTTACATGGATAGTAAAGATTGAGAAGATGATGGTATTGTACTGTGTGTTTCAGAAAAGCCCCCAGCAGATGTAGAGAAGGTGTATAACCTCAGCATCAGTGTAAGGTAAGAGATGTAGATAATGTATACGTAGGAGCACTGTGTGATGTATTCATCAGAGAAAGTTTTGCCCAATCAGATCTCGGGACCAGCATCAGACGCGCATGGTTGTGCTGGACATCAACCTACCAACCGGCTTCGAACCAGAAAACTCTGACCTGGAGCTGGTGAGAACCTGAACAGCATGTCATACCAACAACTGCCTGAAAACAAATCACCTTAATCAAACACACAACAACACAATCAAACACACAACAACACAATCAAACACAACAGAAACACACAACACAATCAAACACACAACACAATCAAACACACAACACAATTAAACACACAACAACACAAACACACAACACATTTAAACTCAACACAAACAACAACACAAACACACAACAATATAAACACACAACACAACCACCCAACAAAACATTTAATCACACAAACACAATCAAACAACACAATCACACGCACAATGCAACAACACAACACAAACACACAACAACACAAACACACAACACCACAATCACCCAACAACACATTTAATTACACAACAACACAAACACAACAACACAATCACACACAATGCAATAACACAAGACAATCAAACACAACAACACAAACACACAACAACACAAACACACAACAACACAAACACACAACAACACAAACACACACAACAAAATCAAGCACAACAACACAACACAAACACACATCACAATCAAACACACAACACAATCAAAAACACAACAACACAATCAAACACACAACAAAATCAAACACAACACAAACACACAACAACACAAACACTCAACAACACAGTCAAACTCAACATAAACACACAACAACAACACAAACACACAACAAAATCAAGCACAACAACATAAACCGACGACCATAACAAGCACACAATGGCAAAAATCAAACACAACAGTACAATTAAACACAGCAGCACATCAAACACTATAAACACATGCACAGCAACACAATCACACACACAACACCAAAAATCAAACACACAACAACACAAACACAAGTACACACTCAAGCTTGTCAACTCTGTGTTTGTGTATCTACAGCTGACCAAGTCCGTGGATCGCTACATTAACAATTTCCAAATCGTAGATAATCTGAGTGATCGGGGATCTCTCATCATTCATCTGTTTAAGGTAAGATGGGTCCTGCACGCTGCTGAGATGCGTCTCCTTATAATAAAACACACAACACCATGATGTTTATTACTGTTACCTGTGTTCAGGTTTCCGGCAGAGAGACGGAAATCATCTTATTCAGACTGAACCAAAAGTTTAAAGTGGGCCTTCTTCAACCATCTACAGTTACTGTGTACCAATATTACAACCCCGGTACACAACAGAGGGAATATTTACACATCTTTACTCATTTTATCTGATTGATAAAAAATCCATGAATGTGAATGCGTGTTCGTTTTCAGATAAACGTTGCAGCAGGTTTTACACGCCGCCAGAGGACAAGGAGCAGCTCATCCACATCTGCAAAGATGGCATTTGTCGCTGCACACAGGGTAAGCTGTTGCACACTCGTTCACAAAGCTGTCTGGCCAAAACTTTGTGAACACCTGCGATATGGTCGGATAGTTGCTTACACTAAAGACATGCATTAACCCAGTTTTATAAAACCTCAAACAAACTCAGGAACTAACTGTTGCTATTGATTGATTGATTTGTCTCATCATGAGCTAACAGCTACAGGGGATAGTTCATTATTATCGAATAATCAATTAGTTGTTATATTAAAAAAAAAAAAAAAAGATTGATTAGTGGGTGGCACAGTAGCGCAGTGTTTAGCACGTCGCCTTGCAGCTAGAAGGCCTGGGTTCGATTCTTACGCACGGGGTGTTTCTGTGTGGAGTTTGCATGTTCTCGCCGTGCTTGCGTGGGTTTCCTCCGGGTACTCTGGTTTCCTCTCACAGTCCAAAAACAGGCACATTAGGCTAATTGGCTGTTCCACATGGCCCTTGGTTTGAATGTTAGTGCGAATGGTTGTATGTGTGTTGCCCTGCAGTGGTCTTGTGAGCTGTTCAGGGCGTACCCTGCCCTCACTCAGAGTCGACTGAGATGGGCACCAGCCTCCCTGCAACCCTAATTAGAATAAATTGGCTTAGAGAATGAATTAATGAATGAAGATTGATCAGTAGAGTATAGTATAGTATAGTATAGTAGCAAAAAGCTAATTTTGCTACTTTTTATCAGCATGACTCAGGAGTTTTCTTGTCATCACTTTTCACTTACTGATTTCCATGTTCATTTGTATTACCTGTCTTCTTAGTTTAATTATCTGTTCAGCGGATTCATGTTCCGTGCCCCTTCTCATGTTTCATGTTGTTTAGCTTGACATCAGTTTGTGTGCCTACCTGAGTTTTTTTTTATTATTATTAGTTTGTGTAGTGGTGTATGAGCCTATTTTTTTTGGGTTTCAGTTTCATTATTTATAATAAATCCTTTTTTTTTTTTTTTTTTTTTTTTTTTTCTGCCTGTCCTCATGCTAGTCAGCAATACATAACAGCCAATCAGCAACATCAACTCAGCAACACAGCAGACTTATTGGGTTTCCTATGCTGGGCACGCATGGACACCAGAAAGGACATGGGACAACCATCCAAGTCATATTCTATGCCTATTTCATGTTCCATTTCTATGGTGTTCCGGTCAGGTGTTCTGCTATTATAATCTGTGTGACTGTTTAGTGAAATGGCTGTTCCATCAAGCCTTGCATTTCTAAACGATGCTATGTCAAAATAAATGGACATGAAGGTGAATATCATCTGTTGGCCTGTGTATATGGCAGGGAGTGAATATTCCACCAAGTTTATACAACTTAAGAAAAGAATTTTTGCTTGAAATGCCCATCTCTAACAACTTCAATTCTGCTTTTGCCGTGCCAATAACCAAAATGAAAGTTTTGTTGTAAACAAACCAGTGTAAAACATAAACAGACGCTAGTTTGACGCTGTGTTCATAGATCAAAGTGAAGGCAATGCTAATACACATGTTTAAACTTCTACATTTAGGTGACTGTTGTGTTTTGAAGACGACTGCTCAGACAATTGCGGAACGAATGAAGGCAGCATGCAGTGGAATCCAACATGGTAAGTGTTACGTATTAACTTTTATGCTAACTGATTTCCAACAAACTCAGAATCCGTCTTTAACATGTCATCATGCTTTATATTCCAGTGTTTAAGGTTAGAGTGCTGAGTATCAGTACAAGCCAGTATGATAGATATGAGCTGGAGATCTTGCAGGTCATTAAAAAAGGTGTGTGGGTTTTTTTTCCCCAAACATTATTTGTAATGTTGCGTTGTGATCGGTCCTTTACTTTTAACTGTGATTGTGCATGCACAGGATTGGAGCTTGATGTAAAAGAAAAGGATAAGCGAGTGTTTGTCTCTCACGCTGGCTGTAGGACGGGGCTTAATTTGCTCCAGGGGCAGGACTACCTAATCATCGGTCCATCCTCTGACATTTGGCAAGAAGGCCAGAGCGGGTAACGTTACAGTCTATAATTTCTATAGAAACACACTTCCATGTACATATACAGTACATGCTACTAGTCAAATACCTAGAGTGTATACATAATAAACACATATAATAATAATCATTATTAGTAGTAGTAGTAGTACAGAAGTAATAGTAGTGGTAGTAGTAGAAGTAGCATTATTAGAAGAAGTACAGTAGTAGTAGTGGTAGTTGCAGTATTAGAAGTAGTACAGTAGTAGTAGTATTAGAAGTAGTACAGTAGTAGTGGTGGTAGTAGTAGCAGTAGTAAAAGTAGTACAGTAGTAGTAGTAGCAGTATTAGAAGTAGTACAGTAGTAGTAGTGGTGGTAGTAGCAGTATTAGAAGTAGTACAGTAGTAGTAGTATTAGAAGTAGTACAGTAGTAGTAGTAGTATTAGAAGTAGTACAGAAGTAGTAGTAGTATTAGAAGTGGTACAGAAGTAGTAGTGGTAGTTGCAGTATTAGAAGTAGAACAGTAGTGGTAGTAACAGTATTAGAAATAGTACAGTAGTAGTAGTATTAGAAGTAGTACAGTAGTAGTAATGGTAGTAGCCGTATTAGCAGTAGTACAGTAGTAGTAGTGGTAGTAGCAGTATTAGAAGTAGTACAGTAGTGGTGGTAGTAGCAGTATTAGCAGTAGTACAGTAGTAGTGGTGGTAGCAGTATTAGAAGTAGTACAGTAGTAGTTGTGGTAGTAGCAGTATTAGAATGAGTACAGTAGTAGTGGTAGTAGCAGTATTAGAAGGAGTACAATAGTGGTGGTAGTAGCGTTATTAGAAGGAGTACAGTAGTAGTAGTGGTAGTTGCAGTATTAGAAGTAGTACAGTAACAGTAGTACAGTAGTTGTAGTAGTGGTAGTAGTAGTGGTAGCAGCAATAGTAAAAGTAGTACAGTAGTGGTGGTAGTAGTGGTGGTAGTAGCAGTATTAGAAGTAGAACACTAGTAGTAGTGGTAGTAGCAGTATTAGAAGTAGTACAGTAGTAGTAGTGGTAGTAGCAGTAGTAAAAGTAGTACAGTAGTAGTAGTGGTAGTAGCAGTAGTAGAAGTTGTACAGTAGTAGTACTGGTAGTAGCAATAGTAGAAGTAGTACAATAATAGTAGTGATAGTAGCAGTAGTGGAGGTACTACAGTAGTAGTAGTGGTAGTAGCAATAGTAGAAGTAGTACAGTAGTGGTAGTAGTAGTGGAAGTAGCAGTAATTAAAGTAGTACAGTAGTAGTAGTGGTAGTAGCAATAGTAGACGTAGTACAGTAGTGGTAGTAGTAGTGGTAGTAGCAGTAGTAGAAGTAGTACGGTAGTAGTAGTGGTAGTGGTAGTAGCAGAAGTAGAAGTAGTACAGAAGTAGTAGTGGTGGTAGTAACAATAGTAGATTTAGTACAGTAGTGGTAGTAGTAGTGAAAGTAGCAATATTAAAAGTAGTACAGCAGTAGTAGTGGTAGTAGCAGTAGTAGATGTAGTACAGTAGTGGTACTAGCAGTATTAGAAGTAGTACAGTAGTAGTAGGAGTAGTAGCAGTATTAGAAGTAGTACAGTAGTAGTAGTGGTTGTAGCAGTAGTAGAGGTAGTGGAGTAGTAGTAAAAGTAGTACAGTAGTAGTAGTGGTAGTTGCAGTAATAGAAGTAGTACAGTAGTGGTAGTAGTAGTGGTAGTAGCAGTAGTAGAAGTAGTACCGTAGTAGTAGTGGTAGTAGTAGAAGTAGTACAGTAGTAGTAGTAGTAGTGGTAGTAGCAGTATTAGAAGTAGTACACTAGTAGTAGTGGTAGTAGTAGAAGTAGTACAGTAGTAGTAGTGGAAGTAGCAGTATTAGAAGTAGTAGAGTAGTAGTGGTAGTAGCAGAATTAGAAGTTTACAGTAGTAGTAGTGGTAGTAGCAGAATTAGAAGTAGTGGAGTAGTAGTAAAAGTAGTACAGTAGTAGTAGTGGTAGTAGCAGTATTAGAAGTAGTACAGTAGTAGTAGTTGTTGTAGCAGTATTAGAAGTAGCGGAGTAGTAGTAAAAGTAGTAGTAGTGGTAGTAGCAGTATTAGAAGTAGTACAGTAGTAGTAGTTGTTGTAGCAGTATTAGAAGTAGTGGAGTAGTAGTAAAAGTAGTACAGTAGTAGTAGTAGCAGTATTAGAAGTAGTACAGTAGTACTTGTAGCAGTATTAGAAGTAGCAGAGTAGTAGTAAAA
>JAQMYF010040386.1:0-11470 GCA_030014195.1 Neosilurus mollespiculum
CTTGATAATCTGATTCATTTATTTATTTACTGTTGATTTGTGTTATGGAATCTATGTAATCTTGCTGGACCTGACTGAAGGGGACAGAAAAAGAAAGAAGACAGCAAACAGAAGCAAAAGAGAAAGCAAAAAGAAGAAAGAGTAGACAGAAACACTGTAGATATAAAGAACAACCCTTCAAAACAAACTGTCACAAGTCAATAAACTGCTACATTTGTACATAAATACAGCATTAAATTTCCTGTGGCTTTTACAGAAAAACAAAGCTGACAGTAATCAAGAGTTTGCTAAATGATAACAAAAAAAAAAAGACACATATCACAAGCGTATCATAACAACCACCAATGTACCGAATACACAGTCAGAGAGATAGAAAACAAAAAAATAATAAAATATATATTTTTTAAATATAAATTTTTAAATATATAGAAATTTAAAAAAGAGAAATATTTTATGTATTTTATATATACATATATACATATATATACATACACATACACACATACATACACATATACACATGTACATACATATATATACATACACACATACATACATATATGCATACATATACATACATACATATCTATACACATATACCTATATATACACATACACCTATATATACATACACATACATATACACACAACTCACAACCCAGTGACCGTGCCAGCATGCAAAACGTGGAACAAGTGAGTGATCAGCGACAAGTAGCGAGCGAGACTGTGCAAATGTAACCACACCTCCACTGAGGCCAGAGGCAGACCAGGGCAGCCCAGAGACCTGGGCCATCAGCAGCAACCTCGGAGGACGAACCCAAGCCACCCCACACCGAAGACGACCCCGGACCGACCCAGAGGCGGCAGATGAGAGCCCCAGCCAGAGCCCCCAGCGAGCCAAGACCAGCAGCCGCTGACCCCGCCAGGTCTCAGCCACCCAGGGCGGCTAAAACGGAGGGCCCAGGGCCCCAAGGGCCTGGAGGCAATCCCCCCTCCCCAAGGCAGAGGGCCCACACCACGCCCAGGAGAACCAGGCCCCCCAGACAACCACCCGGAGCGGGCAAGCACCCACCCCGATGCTCCAGTCGCACTGCCCGGAAACCAGGGAACCTGCTGTACATATTATGATCACGTTTTGAGATTCTTGTTCATTTATATTCTTTAATTTTCAGAACAAAAAAGAAGACTGCCTGTAACATGGTGAAGATGCCAGAGCCCAACTAAAACAAAAATTTTATGTAGGTATATTGCTATAGATATAAATAGATAAATAATATTTAGGGGCCATGCAAGGTCACTGGAAATAATACTCATTTCAATGTTTCTCATTACAACTTCTTAACTTGTTTTGCCTTCGTAATGTCATTTCATCCATCATGGCTCTGTGATCCACTTTCTGGATGCTTGTAACATTTCCTGATAACGTTCCCAGAACATTGAGAAAACTTTCCAGAGTATTGTGTGAAATTTTCATAGCCAAAGCCAACATTCAGAGGATGTCCTGGAAACGCAAAATTGTTCGCTGGGTAGTTAGTGTGTTGTCTCCAAAAGGGGTGTGGTTAGTAACAATGCATTTACTTTATGCAGCATTTACAAAAATAATAGAAAACAAAGAGTATAAGCTTCCTATGCATGTCAGATTGTCAGGTTTTAAATTAGCCTTCACCACATCCAAACCCAGAAGAAAATGAAGGGGAAAATAATTGGCACTGGCTTCCTACTAGCTGAAGTGTGTTGTACAATTGAATACAAAACTCTTTACAATATACATTCAATCTTCAGAACCAAAGTGACACAACAAAAGCAAAGTCAGCACCAGGCACAAGATCATACATAGAGCTAGACAGTAGAAAATTAAACAGCACACACAGCAAAGCAAAGCCAATTCCTCCCACAGTCCAAAGGTATGCACATTAGACATATTGATTAATTAGATTAATTGACTGTTCCAGATTGCCTCTAGGTATGAGTGAGAGTGTGAATGGTTGTGTGTTTGGCCTTGAGATGGTCTAGAAAACTGTTCAAGGTGTACCCCACCATTTTCCAGTGTCGGCTGGGATAGGTTCCAGCCTCCCTACAACCATAGTGGGAGTAAGCAGCTCAGCAAATGAGTAAGTGAGTGTTCCCATAATGATTCTCGATACAGGTACCTTTCTTTTGCACTGGAAAAACACATTGATGGATATTGTCCTCTGACATTCAATTATTGATTAAACAGGTAAATGTAGGCAAATGCATAACATGTTATGCATAGATTAAGTGTAAAATATGTATATTTTATTCATTTTACTCATATTTGATCCATCTAATCCAATCAGCATTGAAAAATAAGAGTTTGACCACCAAAATCGGTATAAGCCAGTATCTCTGTTTATTAAACATTATTAGGCTAGGTAAAATCTAACATTATATATCTGTTTTATTTACTTTGCTTGTTTAATGGAGCCAGACACAGTGTGCTGCATTTGCCAGGATATATATTTTTTTCATATCTGGCAACCTGTGGTCTCAAAATGGCATTGGTCATTGCAGTGCTTATGAAATAAAATAATCCAGAAGTATTTAGGTGGTATTAATGATTAGAGTTTTTGGAAATCTCTAAATGCATAGGAAATTAGCTTTATTGCTTTCTTTTAAATCTCTTTTGACATAGGTGGCATGTGGACTGCCTTTCTGAATAAAAAGTTGACAATGAAGCCCCACAATTCCTTACGACAGAAATATCATGAGTACCAGCAAAGAAGGATGAGCAACAAAGGACACAGATTGCCATCTAAGTTACCCTTTTTTATTATTATTATTATTTTTTTAATCTCATGCCATAATAATATGCTGGACATTGGGGACTTTCAAACAAATGTTGAACCTACTGAGAATTATGAATGTAACATTACTTTTGCAGTGTTAAAAAAGTAAAGAATTGTTCAGATAACGACTTCATTTTTTTATTCATATCTTAATTTAAGTGATGTAATATTGTCTGTCTTTAGCAATGTTCATTCATTCATCCATTCATTTTCTCAACCGCTTAATACTAATTAGGTTTCTCAGCCTCAGTTTCAGTCATGTAAAATTCAAAATTCAATTCAAATTTTATTTGTCACATACAAATTATACACAGTACTATATGTATTGAAATGCTTAGTACGACTGTCCAAAAATGTAAAGAATAGCTATCAATGCAACAAGAGAAAAGAACAACAACAATAATTAAAACTATTTAAAGGATTCTACAGTTTTTCAGTTAAAGGTCAGTACAAATATAAAAATGCAAAAATATATTTGTACTGACCTTTAACTGAAAAAAGTTATGTAATATCATTAATTATGTAATATCATTAACTAATTTTACTGCAGTTACAGATGCTGACATGCTTTCCTTTTCTGCCTGAAACAACACGGTAATGCCTGGTTCCCACTGTCGTGTGATCCGTTATGAACGCCACGATTAGCCATTCGTAGCTGATCGTGAAATTTTTCTAAAATATCACTGTTGGATACGAGGTAATGCAAGTCGATACATTCAGGTACGATTTGGTGCGATTGGAAGCGATATGGACATGATTGTTCAATTTCAGGTGACACGATCTGTCACGATTTGGTCTCCCATTCAGATACAATTAAATACGTTCCAATAGGATTGTCCCTATTAAATCCACGGACATGGAAATGATCATCACCCCGATATAAGACGATTACATGCAGATATGTTCAGATATGTTATGATATGATCATCAATAACAGATGAGCTCTGTTTAGGATACGATTGTGGTTGTGATGTCTTTCACAATCGGGTTCAAGAGTGATCACGATTTGAGCTACAACTGGACCACGATGGGTGTATACAGCCTTGTAAAAAATTAAAAAGAGACCACGTTTTAATGAGAATACCCATTCAAAGTGGTCTCTTCATTTTTTCCATGGCTGTATGGTATATACTTGAAAATATAAATGCATGCCCCTTTCTCTAAAAAAAAAAAAAGAAACAAAATAAAATGTAACAAAACCTAACCTAAGAGATAGATGATATCTATTTGATTTTTAACCTGATATGGTTAATGTCCCCTGAATATAAGAAAGTTGGCCAAATAAAATTGCTTCTGTTTTTTCAGAAGCACATACAATAGTGTGCAGTGAAGATTATACACCACCACTTCTGTCTAAATGGGATCCTAATAAAAAGAAGTAAAAAATTACCTCTCTATAATTTTTTGGTGAAAATGTATTCACCAATGCTATTGTAGGCAATAAGAACCAAAAAAATCATGCCAACAAGTATATTGAGGTACAAGTATGCCTAATAAACAAGAACACTGAAAATACCAATTTATTTGAAAAATTGAAAGGTGACACAATTTTATAATTTTTTTTACTTTTGCGTAGCATGAATGAACTTCAAACCATATGAAATGGTTTAGCGAGTGAAGAAATTAAAAATACAGTGATGCAGTGATGATTATACACTTAACAAAATGAAGATAAATCAGAAACCAAGTATTATTCAAGTATTAATTTTATGTAATATTGGATAATATTGATGAGAATAAGTAAACAAACAACAATATAAAGTAATAACAAAAATAACTCTCTTTTCAAAAAAATCTTTTTTTTGAGAAAAAAAGTAAATATTTAGTGTGGCCACCCTTTACTTTTATTACAGCATTTTCAGGCATAGTGTTCACATATTTTTTTAATTTCTTCACTCACTAAACCATTCCATATGGTTTAAAGAGGCGAAGGAGGGGATTGTCATGATTTTATTTGTTTTTTATTTTTTTTGTTTTTGGGGTGAAGGAACAATTTCTTGGTTATTTTATTGTTCTCTTCTGCATATACTCATATCAACTCGTGAGACCTTCATGGTAGTGAGCAGTGGTATGTGACAGATTGTGGGAGATCGCAGCACATCTCAACAGAGCGGGTGTTTGTCTTGTCCAAGGTTGATCCCGATCACCATGATTTGGAAGCACAATTAGATGCGATCTGTCACGTTTTGTTATGATCCAGTATAATCTGATGTGATGATCAGGATTGACAATTTTTTGTGTTGATCATAGAAAAATTTTGAATTGTCCAAAACTTTTCTATGATTAACACAATTGCCACAACTGACCTCAAGAACTGATAACATCTGACAGGATCACCATGACTACTCCACGATTAAGACTATGATTTCAATCGTAGCACAAATCGTGATAGTGCTAATGTAGCATAAGCGTGCACAGGGCAAATATGCACTTTTTGTAACCCATCTTCAAAGCATTGTAGTTAAAGTAAACTCATGTCAACAACATCTGCCATCACATAATTACCTGGCATACTGTAGGTGCAGTCAGATTCTCTCAACATAGCATAGGTCTTTTCCTACATCCAAATTAATTTATTATGTAATCTTTTCACAACCTCGTGTTTCACAACCATGTTTTCCAGCGAGGTCAAGGAATAGATGACAGAAATAGAAGACATAACAGACCATTCAACTAAAGTAAATCATTTTCACATTTTCATGACATTGTGTTAATTTTATGATTAAGTAAAGTGAAAAAATTACATATCGTACCTTTAATGTACTGGCTGATTGGGTATGTCATAGAGTCTTGTCATGCCATGTCATGTCATTTCAGATTTTGTTGGTTTTATCAGGGTTATATTGATATCCACATGCCCAGAGTGATGCTCTGATATAGCACTACCACCCTTCTGGCCACAATACAGTGTTCAATGTACAATGCTGAAATGGCAAAACAATTAATTTATATGTCTCTCCATGCAAACAGGAAGTACCTCATAAGGTCTCCATGCATTACTTGATACCACTCAAACTTATTGGATATGATGGCTATGGTGACATCCACATGCCTACTGTTTCCTGTTTCTTCCATATGGAAATGATGGCTCTCATGGTTCTTCACTGGAGTTCCATCACTTGAAAGATTAATTTGTAACCATTTCCTAAATGAAATAGTTCATAGATTTTCTTTACCAGGTTGTCTTTGTCTTTTGTCTTATTGCACTGTTTCTTGAGACCTTTTTGATAACTTCACATTGCTAGAAAGGTTGTGTTTAAGCAATGTCAACAGGGGTTGCACTAATCAGTCTTTGGTGATACTAGTATAATATAATCCCATTGCAATTGCATTTGTTTCAAGTGACAAAGTGTTTTTGTCCTTTAATAAAGCACAAGATCATTTTTTTAAAAAACGGTGTATTTTGTTTACTCAGGTTGTCTTTTGTTGTATACTTAATTTGCTTGGAGATCAGAAACAAGCAAGAAAATCAGAAAGGGGCAAAAACAAATTCAATTCAATTTGATTCAATTTTTATTTATTTATTTATTTATTGATTGATTGATTGATTGATTGATTGATTTATTTATTTATTTTTTACATGTGAAGGGGAAATATACACAGTACTCTGCATATTTCTGCAAGTAGTAGGGTAGGGAAAAAATTTAACTTACAGCTGCCAAACTTCAGTGGACATGAATGAGAGTCCATGGGGAAGTCCTCCAGATGCATTGGACATTCAGCCTGAACCGTCAGTCTGTAGAATAGATATTAGAAAAATACAATAAACACCTCAAGAATGAAAGAATGGTTGATGTGTGCCAAGTTTAGGCTGGATACCTCATGGTGTAAAGTAGTGTCCCATTTTCCATAATTCGAAGTAATTTGTTTGGCATGGTCATGTTGTGAGCCACAGACTTCTTGCCATTGTGGAAGAAGGTGTCAGGGGTCCAGATTTTACTGGCCATCAGGTTATTGAGTCTCAGGATATTCATTGGCCCGTGAAACTTTAGCCGTTCATCTGTCCAGCGCTGGCGGAAGAACACGTCCACTGTGTACTCCTAAGAGTAGTACACACAATCAGTGTTAAACTATGGTAAATAAAGTAAACAGAAAGAAGAACCAAGTGTTGCTTGAAGATTCACTTTATTAGACCATCTTTGGAATGGCTTTGGTTCAGTGGAAACAAACTCACAGAACATTGCAACCTGACCAGAGGCCAGCACCTAAATAGGTGTTGTCCCATTAAAAACACCATTTATTTATTAATTAATAAAAAAATTATTCGTAAGTTTTTGCATTTGTGTAAATGGTGACATAAATACAGCTTGGACAAATGCAAAAAAATTAATAAAGAAGAGCAGAAACA
This sequence comes from Neosilurus mollespiculum, assembly GCA_030014195.1. NCBI lineage: Eukaryota > Metazoa > Chordata > Actinopteri > Siluriformes > Plotosidae > Neosilurus > Neosilurus mollespiculum. The sequence continues at coordinate 7,156 of JAQMYF010040386.1, forward strand.
AACAATTGAGTTATGAGCTTGTTAGCTGGCAAATAACTTACAATTGTTTAAAAAAATTAAAAAGAATTTATAAAATAGGCTGTTTTAATTGTCAACTTTTTTGACAATTTATGGAACACCTGTCAGAGGTGCACCTAATATTCACCTGTTCTCATGACTTTTTCAGACTACTTTCCAGCATAAACATCTGTGTGTTGTTTCTCAGTCATTGATCTTATGCTCGTTTCCACTTAAAAAATCCTGCCTATTATTTTCTCACAAAAAATACTGTGTTCAAGGATAAGGGAATTGCTACACTATGATGCTTACATTGTCTGTTGCTTATGCCATGAATTTGTGATGGCATAAAAACTGAAATCAACTTTCATTTTCAAAAAAGTGTGACCATGTTCATTTGGAATGTTCAGAGCACTCGTATCTTAACCATCTTTTCAGGTTTTATCTTGCTTCCCATGAAAACTTCTAAACAGTTTATAACCTGTGACTTTTAGTCGTGAGGCTTTGTACCTTAAAGGCATGTCCTGCACAAGACATACATTTTTTGCAACATTTTATGTGTAAAAATCAACTAAATAAAGTTCTGACCATTATTACTGATCAAAAGACTTCAAAGTGCAAGAATGATTTTTTTGTCTCTGAATAAGAGCTAAGCAATGTAAACAAATAAACCTAAGGGATACCATCTTACTTACTTGAATTTTGCGGTTTGTGTACAAAAAAACTTGTGATGTCATTTTCGTTAAGTACAGATCACATGACAAATTTGCACCACCAAGAAAGTAAAAAATGGCAATGTGCAAAAGGCTAGTATTCAAAACTGAGTATAAATGGAAACGAGCAAGACATGAACACAAGAAGAAACGACAGAAAATAAGGATTTATTTCCCAGATCATTGGCAGAGGTGGCAGGCACTATGGGAAGAGAAAATCTTCAAACACATTCAGATACTGAAGGATATTTGCGTGTCAGGTAAGTAAAACACTCTGCTATCGTTCAGCCCTGTCCAGACTGTCAGTTGCATGAGCCATCCCCTCTGCTGCTTGTCACGTTGTTGATCTAGCACAATAAAGTTGTAGACTATAGTGGGAAATCAACAATTTTTTTGTGATTGTGTAACATCACTCAGTTGTGTGTACACAAACTTCAGCATTGTTCAGGTATTTTCGTGAAAGTTTTATTGTCAAATACAGGTAACAATGGAATATCACTAGTGGCAATGAAATTGCCCCCTCAATATTGCACATAAGAAACAAATATTACACATAAGAAACAAGTATTGCACATAAAGATAAATTTAGATAAAATATAAAGTAAAAAATAAAAACTATATAAATAAAAATAATAAAAATATAAGCTAAAAGGAATATGTGTATATATATATATATATATATATATATATATATGGTATGTAAGAAAAATAAAAAGACTACATTTTCATCCAGACAAGCCTGGTTCGGTGTTGCCCACTCATCAGGGGATTTATTAAGAACATTCGTTACCACAGTTTATATACAGTCAGTATAATTTACATGGTATACTTTAATTTATGCAGCGTGAAATCTGACAGTTCTAATCTAATTTGGTTTAGGTGCTGCTTAGGAGGGCTTTGTTTCTGTGGCGGCAGGAAGACACAAGTCCGTTACGTTTGTTAAGTGTGGATGGTTCGGGTCGCCATATGATTAAGAACTTTTCTTTGAGGCAGAGGTTGCATCTTTTGCTTGAGCTGTTATACGGTGAGTGCGATGAAAGGATGCACCAGGAAATGAAGTGTTCGATGCTGCTGTCTTTGAGGCTCCAGATGTGCTTGCTAAGTTCAGTGCTGTTTCTGTACTTAGCGTGGCAGAATGAGGCAGTGTGATTTCTATACCTTGTTTTGAAGTCATTTTCTGTGACTCCGATGTACATTTCCGTGGTGTTGTTATCTTTGCGCGTGACCGTGGCTTGGTAAATGACCGATGATTGCAGGCAGTTACTGTTGAGCGGGAAGGTATTCTTTTGCCGGCAGTTGCATGTCTTGATTTCTTTAGATGTAGTGTGGGCTTGCTTGGGTGGATTTAGGATGTGTTTGTTGTGGTTGTCGATTATTTGTTTAGTATTGTTTATGCAGCTGTGACTGATCTTGATAGTGTTACGGTTGGAGCTTGTGATCTTTGGGGAAGTGCTTGTCTATTATAGCGATGAATTTGTGCCTGATGTTTGTGCTTACATTCTTGCTGAAAGGAGGATTGTACCAGAGGATATTGCTGTGCTATCATTTTTTTTTTTGTTTGATAGTTGCAGACGGTTCATATCGCAGGGTGTACCTATATCCGCTTTTGTCGACTGCTTTCTGGTAGGGAGGGGCGGCTTGATCAAATGATTTGTCAGATGATAAGGATGACAGTGGTTGTTGATGCCGGCAGGAATGTTCTTTGTGGTGATGGGTGGATGATTGTGTGTGGTGTTGGGCTTTGTGAAGGGCTTATAGGTGCTTTTATTCAAATTAAAAGTGGTGTCTAGAAAGTTGGTAATATGTTTACTGGCTACGATGGTTATCCGTAGTCTGTTGTTATTGAAGATCGGGCATATTTCCTTCTTGATATTTTCTGTTTCCCTTGGTGTTGTGTTAGTGATGGTGAGTCCGTCGTCCCGGTAGAGTCATTACATTAATTTTAATGTCTTGTAGTTGGAAGAGGAGGAAACTTCCCACGAGCTCACACATCTCGGCGCAGTCGTAGCTTCCCATTGTCACAGTGAATGTAGTGTTGCCTTTCTTCTGCCAGGGTTGGTGTTTGTGGATTAGCATGGAATTTTTAGCATTTGTTTTAATGTTCCTTTCATCATTAGTGATGCTGTCATAAGTGGAAGCGAAGTTGAGTGCTCTATTGAGGAGATCTTCTCTGATCGATGGGTAGAACTCTTCAATGTCGAAGCAGATAAAGTTTGAGTTTTGTTTGTCTGTTACTTTGTTAAACCAGTCGATCACAGATGCGGTCTTGTAGAAATTTGTGATGCTTTTCTCTAGCAGGCTGTTGTATGTTGATGGCTCCAGCTTGTAAAAATCCGTTGTTTTGTTGGCGGTGATTATTAGCTTGGATTCCTTCTTAATACATGCAGTGTCATCTTTTAGCTTGTTGAGGAAAGAGTTGTCTACTTGCTTGAACTTTGTCGATTGGATCAGGTTTAGCATGTCGTCTTCAAGGTCTTTTAGCTCTTCGATAGGTGGAGGGTTCCTGGTGGACTTGAAGCCATTTCTATTTTGGTGGAGGTTTTGTTATGGTTGAGAAAGAAGTAAGCTTTCCAGTGCATTCTGTGTAAGAACTGCTTTGTTTTCTCGATGAGGCATTGCAGGTAGTCATTGTGAGATGGTAGAGGAATATTCTTGGTAGAGTAGTAAATGTTATTTTTTTCCATTGCAAATTATTGTAGAGTGCTCGACCCTGCGATACGAACTGACTGCAACCACAAAATGAAAAAAAAAAAAAAAAAACGACAGCGCAGCAACATCCTCTGGTACAATCCTCCGTTCAGCAAGAATGTAAGCACCAACATTGGGCACAAATTTCTCGCTATAATAGACAAGCACTTCCCCAAAGATCACAAGCTCCGAAAAATCTTCAACCACAACAGCATCAAGATCAGTTACAGCTGCATGAACAAAACTAAACAAATATTTGACAACCACAACAAACGCATCCTAAATCCACCCAAGCAAGCCGACAACCACTGCAACACCTAAAGAAATCAAGATATGCAACTGCCGGTGAAAGAATACCTGCCCGCTCAACGGTGACTGCCTACAATCATCAGTCATTTACCAAGCCACGGTCACACGCAAAGACAACAACACAACAGAAATGTACATCAGACTCACTGAAAATGACTTCAAAACAAGATATAGAAATCACACCACCTCATTCCGCCATGCTAAGCACAGAAACAGCACCGAACTTAGCAAGCACATCTGGAACCTCAAAGACAGCAACATTGAACACTTAATTTCCTGGCAAATCCTGTCATCGCACTTACTGTATAACAACTCAAGCAAAAAATGCAACCTCTGCCTCAAAGAAAAGTTCTTAATCATATGCCGTCCTGAACTATCCATACTTAACAAACGTAACGAACTCGTTTCTTCCTGGCTTCACAGAAACAAAGCCCTCCTATGCAACACCTAAACCAAATTAGATTAGAACTGTCAGATTTCACGCTGCATAAATTAAAGTATACCATGTAAACGATACTGACTGTATATAAACTGTGGTAACGAATGTTCTTATTAAATCCCCTGGTGAGTGGGCAATCACGAAACAGGCTTGTCGGGATGAAATATAT